>WBNM01039218.1:38208-95113 GCA_013399055.1 Ramphastos sulfuratus | reverse complement strand
CCCCCCCTTTGTAAAATCATCCAGCCAGCTGGAAGTTAAGGACTGAAGCTCTATTTACAGCTCAGCACAATGTACAAGCAGAGATACACACAATACACAGGAATATTTACAGAAATATGCAAGTTAAAGGTAATACAGAAACACAATCCCCCTCCCAGAAATCAGAGTCCCCAAGAGGGGCTCCCAACCACCCTTCCACCTTCTTCCCACCCCTCTACCTTACCCCAGGGTTTGCCTTAGGCGCAAGGTGAGTTTGGAGGGTTGGCCAGGGGCGTTAGAAGCAGAGTGGTTAGTTAGGTTAGCAGAGAGGAGATGGCAAAAAGCTAGAGAGACAGAGACTGTGTCTTGCCTATGTTTGTGTACTTGTTCTTCTACATCTCAGCAAGCCTATGAGTGAAGCAGACATCACCATTGTTTGCTTTTCATGGCCTATGACAGAATTTTCTCTATCAAAATATTCCAATTAGCCTCAAACCAGCACAGGGATTCCCTGGTCCCATCTGGCAGTTCAATTGCGTTGTGAGTTTTTTTGACTCTTTAAGAGACCAGCTTTAGGATAGGGTTCTCCAGCTTTCTCTAATGTATGTGGATCTTTTCCTATACAGCATCTTGCCTGATGTGTGCTGAGAATGTGACATCTCAAAAGCTTGAGTAATTTATTCTGGCACTTGCAGAGATGTCTCGGGTGGCTTCCTGCTGTCACTGCCATCACTCTGGCTCTGTAGGAGACAGGCCCCTGGGAGACAAGCTGGGGCTGGGGCTGAGGATATAGCATTGTGCCTCTGAAGTTGTCTCCTCCCAGAGATTATTTTCAGTACTCCAAGGAGAAAAGCCTTATTTCTGCCTGCACTGATTCAGTGTATTCCTGTGCTGGGTCAGAGACTGCTGTTTTCCCCCTGGCTGCAAGAAGTAAGTTTGATGTGTAGAACAAGAACGTGGCATAAAATCAGCACATCTGTTTTTTCAGAGCAGACTCTGATGGTTTCCTTAACGTTGTGTTGTTTGTACTCTCTGAAAACTGTAACTTGTGTGACTGCTCTGGTTTTCCTGGCTTCTGTTGTGCTGCCTGAGACCTTGCTTGCCCCTTCTTTGTTTCCTCCATTTTGCCTGAATCCCAGGGCCAATTTAAAGGCAGCATTTCCCTTTGTCTGAGGAACTGGGTCTCCTGATCATCTTTGACAAAGATGACATGTCTTCTGATCTGTTATTAATGACTTTGCCTGTTTCAGCTGGTTTAATTAGCCTCAAATTAAACATGAATCTTGCAGTGTCTAGACTTCACCTGCCTCTGGAGATGGCAGGTGGCCGTGGGGCATCCTAAGTTGCAGTGGAAGTGGCCAAGAGCGGGATGCTGTAATGCAGGAGCAACGCTTATGTTGTCCACAGTGAAGTTGTGCTTGGAGGGAGCTGTGCCGAACGGGGAGCAAACACAGTGGGTCCCGGTGGTCCCGGCTTTGCTGCTTCACGGCTACCATCGGGCCGAGTGGGAAATGTCAGCCACGAACGAGCTGAACTTTGTTCTCTGCCCTGCGGCAGCGGCTCCTTGTGTGGGCAGTGGGAGCGTGTGCGTGGGTGTGTTAATTTATTTTCCCTTTAATTCCTTTCTCGGGGTGGGAAACACAAAATGAGTTCTCCCTTAACGGTGAAGAGGGCGGAGAAGCCCCGAGCGGCGGACAGGGTCGCCGGGGAGCTGCAGCAGGGGGCAGGGCGGGGCGCGGGTGCCCGCCGCGCCGGGGGCGCGGGGCCGGACCCCAGGTGAGCGCGGAGCTGGCCGCCCGCCCACCCTGGGTGCCGGAGGGCAGCGGCGGACGGCAGCCCCACCACGGCGGAGCGAGGGGCGGGCGGCTGGCGGGCGGCTGCCGCTCGGCGGCCCCTCCGTCCGCGGAGCCAGCCCTGCCGGGGCCGGTGCCAACGCGTCGCGAAGGGCGGTGCGGGGCAGGTGCCCGCGCCCCGACATGGAGGGCGGGATGCCGCTGTCCGGTGTGCAGCGAGCGCTGATCCGGGAGACTTGGCAGCGGGTCAGCGGCAGCCCCGTGCAGCATGGCCTCGTTCTCTTCACCAGGTGAGTGGGGCGGCGGGGACGGGAGACGGCTACCGAGGCCCCCCAGCCCTGGCCGCCCGCCCGGACGGACCCGGGGGAGACGAAGGGGCTCCGCTGCTCGCAGAGGAACGCGTCCCTTCGCCTAGCGACGGCTCCGGATGGCTCCTGCACGCCGCTCTCTCTCCCCTGCTGGGCTGGGGCTGGAGCCCCGGGAGGAGTGGCGTGGGACTGAGACCCCTCCACTGCGGAGGGCAGCAGCAGAGGAGGCCTCCTGCTCCGCGCCGCTTACCTCCCCCGCCGACGAGAAGTTTGTTCTGCAGAGACGGAGAACGAGGGAGAGGGACAGGGCAGGTTTTGTGCGTGCCCGTCCGTTGCTTCCCCCTCCTCGCCACCCTTACTTCAGTCCTTTGAAGATCTGCGTGGCCGCTTAGCTCCGGGGAGTGGCTGGAAGGGACCTCGGGTGGTCTGTGACACGGCACCCTGCAGCCCGGCTAAACCCCCGGCCCTGGCTCGGCATCCGGGCAAAGGAAGTGCTGTGCCGGGGGAACTGCTGAACCCCAGCTCCCTGCCGCTCCTAAGCAGATTTGTGTCTCGATTATGGAAAGAGAAAACTGAAAAATCTATGAAAAGTTGTTTTAAAAGGATAGTTGGAGAGTTGATAACCAGCTTAAGGAACAGGCTCTATCAGGTGGGAGCCAAAACTTGCAGAACAGAGCTGGGAGCAGTGACAGCAATTTGGCAGCTCTAGTGGAGGGTGATGCACCAGCTTAATATGTAGAATGGGGAGAAGAGAGACTGTCTGGCCTGAATTCTCTCAGGCCTCCATGGACAGCACCAGCCTGGTAGACCTGTTTGAATAATCTGCTGCCAAGTATGTTCTTGGCATATACTGGTGGGGTAGATGAGAGGGGGGAAGGGGGAGCTGGTGATGGTGTGGGAGAGTGGTGATGGTGTTGAGAGTGGAACGTTAGGTGGGTTTATTCATGCCCTCCTTGCTCAAGTAGGAAAGGTGACTGCTGGAGCTTGCAGGCCTTCCCGAGACTTGGAAGCTTTTGGGCTCTAGGGGATCGTGAAGTGGGAATAGGAAGAGTTGAGGCAACAACCAAGACTTCAGGAAGAAGGGCTGGGCTAGAAGAGGGACTGGCCCTCATGCACCTGTCTGAGAGCTGGGAATGTGAGCTGGAGAAACAAAGACTTTTTTGACTATAGGTAACCAGGGTTGTCCCCAAACTAAGACTTCAGAACTTCTGGGTGCTTTACAGATGGAGAGGGATCAGTAGGTGGGAAAAAAAGGCAGAGGGGAGCCTGCGAGTGTGATGCTGATAAAGTTCCTGAAATAAGTAGAGTTCTAAGTAAAGCTAAGGAAATGAGAAGATGGAGATTTCTTTCTTGCTGTTGCAGGTTATTTGACTTGGACCCCGACCTGTTGCCCCTTTTCCAGTACAACTGCAAGCAGTTTGCCAGCCCTCAGGAGTGCCTCTCTGCCCCTGAGTTCCTGGATCACATCAGGAAGGTGAGAGAGGGGCTGTGGCATGGCCTGAGTGTAGCCTCTGTAGAGGAGGAAGCCCTTAGGTGGTGGCTTGGCACCATGGGGTGTCTGGCTGGAGAACCTATGGGAAGTGTCTTTCTGAGATGGTAGCTGCAAAGGCTTGCTCATGCCAGCAGAAGGTCTTATTGCCAGGACAAGGTGGGGAGAGGATGAAGATTCAGGTTGTGGTGGGTAAGAAGAATCATGCTGATTTCCATGTCTTCATCTGAGAGTGGACCTCCTCTTGAGACAGTTGGAAGGCCTCTTCTTCTGCTGTGGTGAGCTCACTTCTGTCCAAACAAGGTCTAAACCCCTCTGCTTAGCCACATGGTGGCCCACTGTTCTGGAGAGGCTGTTGGTGTGGCTGGGGAGCCAGAAGTCCCACACAACCTCTAGGGGGGTGCTGTGACATGCATTTGTCTTCACCTGAAAGAGAGAAGAGCAATACTGATGTCATCTGGAGGAGCTCATGCATGGACAGAATTACACCTGGTGCAGCAGATACTGTGCTGAGCCCTGAAGAGCAGCCATACTGGGCCAGGACTCAGCCTTGGCTTGCAGATGCTTTCTTAAACTCTCTGGCTCCATCTTTAAACCAGTTTGGTGTCTTGTTATCCTGTCCTCTTTCCTTGTATAAGGCTGTTTCAGGGTTGTGCTCTTCTGATAGCTGAAAGATTTTTGTTATTTTCCATTCTCTGTTTATCAGCAAAGTTAAGTCCATTTTTACTTCTGCTATTGCTGCTTTGAGCTGAAATAGCTCTTTGCTCTTGTTGGAGGTAATTTCCCTGTTGAAATTATAGAGTACAATTCTATCACCTCTTGGCTTTGCCAAGCTAACCATGGCCTGGCTTTAATCTCTTCTAATTTGCCATGTCTGTTCCCTCTATCCCAAGTTAACCCTTCTCTGTCTTGTTTCCACTTGACTTTTCATGCTCCTGGGAGGCCACAGTGGTACAATGCCTTACCAGCTCAGGTTTCTTGGCTGCATTGTCCACCTCATCTACTTGAAATATTTGATTGATCTTAGAATTGGAGTTGCCTTATTTCCAACTGCATCATCTTGGCAACTTCTGGCTGGAAACTCTACTCCTTGCAACTTCCAGAGCTCCCCTGGAGTTGTCCTGGAATCCTAAGAGCTGTAATGCCTGCATTGGCATTACGTCTTTGCCTGTAGCTGCTGTGCCGTAGGGCTGTTTACCCGCTCCAGGAGTCAGCAGTGCTGCTTGCTGTGGCACCTCTGGTAGGCCCCCATGGAAGGATTTGGTGTGTGCTGCTGCTGTCATACCTCACTGATGTGACACACAGATCACAGTAAAGCAAAAGAAAGATAAGAGGGCTTCTGCTGGGCTGGGAGATGGTCAGGCTGAGAAGGGCGGAGGAATCAGACCGTTACTTTGGGAGGGCAGCAAGATCCTTGTTGTTTATTGCCTCTGTGCTCCTGCAGGTGATGCTGGTGATTGATGCTGCTGTGAGCCACCTGGAGGACTTGTCCTCCCTGGAAGAGTATCTCTACAGCCTTGGCAAGAAGCACCAGGCAGTCGGTGTGAAGGTTGAGTCTTTCTCGGTGAGGCATCCTCTCCTGTCCCACTACAGCTGTTCATGCAGCTCTGCCTGCAGCCTTCATCTGTCTCCATCCCTCTGTGCCCATCCACTGGGTTCAGCTGGCTGGAGAGAAAGTTGGTTGCTCAGGGCAGCCCCTGAGCTGCTGATACCTGTGTAGTGATGTTGGCTCGATAAATGAAACCCTTGAGCTCCTCTTCTTTTCTGCCCTCTCCCAATAAGCTCAGGGAGAAAGGACAGAGGGGAGAAAGGCATTTACCCTGTTTGAAGACCACAGCTGGGTCAGTGCAGTCTCACCTGTGACAGAGGGCTGCATTGCCCTGGACCTCTGGATGCAGCCTTTGCCTTTGCCCTGCCCTGCCTTTGCCTTTGCCCTGGACCTCTGCATCAAAAGCTCTGGGCAAATCTTACTGCACCTAGGAGACAGAGCATCCACCTCTCTGTGTCTGCACTCTGTGATGGGTGGTGGCTGCACTTTGACCCTTGCTTGTCCATGGCAATGAGACAGGAACATCCTCCATATTAAACCCTTGCTTACTCCTCTTCTGCCATCAAGCACAGGCAGAAATGCTGGGTAATGCAGTAGGGAAGGGCAGGGTAAAGGAAAGGTTTTTAACAAACACATGGCTCCCTCCTGATACTGCTAGATTTGGTCCTCTTCAGAGGGAGCAGGGTCCCCTTTACTTGGTATAGTGATGTTCACTAGCCCTGCACACACTGTGGATGGTCCTGGGTGGAGCTGCTCACAGTAGTGTGAGGAGTGGTGCACTGTGGAGGGGCCTGAGAGGCGTAAAGGCAGGTTCTGAGCTTTCAGCCTGGGCTCTCACCCACTCTCCTGGTATCAGGGCATTGCTCAGCTCTGCTGATCCACTCCTGTGCCAGGGATTGGGGCTGGCTGTTTGCATCAGGAAGCCATGAGGATGGACATACCTCTGTCCTGGTGTTACATGTGCAGGGTCAGCCCTTGCTCCCTGTCTGCACTCCACGCTGAGCCTAGGGTGGGGTCAGGGCCAGAATACAGGGCAGGGGAAGGGGATGTCATAGGCTGACTCTGGGCCCCATATGAACAGTGAAGGATCAGGAGGCCCGACTCTGCTGGTGGAGGAAGAGCATCTGCTCTGCAATGGGAAAAGTACAAATGGCAGTGAAGCGAGAGAAGGGGCTGCACACTGTCCCCTCGTGCTGAGCTTGATGCCTCCATGTTTGGTTTGCAGACTGTTGGTGAGTCCTTGCTGTACATGCTGGAGAAATGCCTTGGCACTGCCTTCAGCCCAGATGTGCAGGAGGCTTGGAGCAGACTCTACGGTGCCGTGGTGAAAGCCATGCAGCGTGGCTGGGACACTCTCCCAGAAGGGGACTAGGTCCTGCCAGCCATCCCCACCCCCAAACATGCAGCTCTCCTGGGTAAGGGGAGTGCTCATGGTGTGCTCTCTGCCTTTCTCCACCTCTGTCTTTCTCTGTGCACTGGCCCATTGCTGTCTCCTCTGTCACTGTGCTTCGGGGCTCTCCCAGTGATTCTGCCTTGCTTTGACATGGCCACATCTCTGCCTTTGCCAAGGGCTGTCAGGGTACATCTCTGCAGTGAAGCCTAGGAGTGCCACAGCACAGGTACACCACCCTGCCTCAAGTTCCTTCAGGGTAGCTGGAGCACCAGCACCTAGGTACCTACTCTGGTTTTTATCTGGCCTGTCTTTTCTTCTTTTGCTACCTGCTTCTGCTAGACAACAGCCAGGCCTTTCAGGCTTCTCTGCGGAGATCCTGTTTTCCGTGTTCAATACCTGCCAGGTCTGGCACTGCTCACTTGTCCTGTGCTGCTGTGCCCTGCTCAGCTGTGGAATGGTGGCTTTGACTCCCTCCAGAGGTGGGGAAGCAGAGGTGGGAGCCGCCTGTGCTATGCAGCCGTCCTCCTCAGACCTTGTGTGGAGCTCTTCTCCTTGTCCCTTCAGCACCATTGTCACTACCAGATGGTTAATCCTGGAACTCTCTTCTGCCTTGCCTCTTCCCTGGGTGACATACGTGACTTTTGCTTGTGTCAGCTTGAGCACAACTCAGTGAGTTTCCTAAGGATGCTTCAAGCAGTGGCATCAAGTTAACCCTTGAGGTGAGGCTGGTTTTATCAGATCTGTGCTGCCAGCTGAAAGGCTTTGTGTTGCTTTGGCTGGTTGGTTTGCTTTGGCTGGTTGATTTACCCTCAGAGCCAGCTGAAATGCAGCAGCAGTGGTGGCTCTTTTTTGCTTTAAGGACAGTAAAGTAAACACAGGAAAAGATGTCTTAAAGTAAAAATGAAGCTTGCAATCATGTCATGGCAACAGCTTCCAGAAAACATTTTGGCTCCTGACCAGAGGAAGCACAGATTAAATTTCTCTGGTGATGCTGTCAGGACCTGGAGCACTTCCCAGCTGCACACAGTGCCCATCTGCAGAACTACTCACCCTTTATAATTCCTAACAGCCATACTTGAGGCCCAGACACTTTGGAGCAGAATGAAGCACCCAGTTAGGTGTGTGCAGCAGTGCAGTGTCAGGACAGGAGAGAGAAGACAGCATTAGCCAGAAGAAATCCCAGGAAGTGGCTGAGAGGCAGCACCTGAAGGCTCTGAGGGTAGCTGAAATTGAGCAGTTGAAAGATGTTCATCTCTACTGGGAAGTTGCTGTGGGATAGGCAGAGCCACATTTACAACCATTTACTAGCTCCAGGGCAAGAACTTGATCATTTTTTCAGTTCTAGACAGTGTAGTGCCCTTTTTAGCTGCTCCTTACAGGCAGGAGGAGCCTGGCATTGAGAGCTAAGCTGGTTCTGGTCTAAGAGACACACTCCTCCTGCACTCAGATGTCCTCCACTCTGGTGCAGAACAGAGCTGCCTGCATATCACAGCTGCAGCTGAGGTCTCCCAGTCCCATGCCATGGAGAGGATGTTGTGGTGCCCTGTGAGATGGGGCTTTGATTCCCTAACACCAGGCCCGGTGGTGGCCATGAGCTTCCAGTGAGCAAGGAGCTTTCCAGCTGTTTGGGTTGGGTGTTATGGAACAGGCAGTGAGTGTCCTCAGGGAGGATGCTTGCTGTCCTCTGCAGGGTAGCAGGCTCCACTTCTGCAGTCCTACAGCATGGTATGCATTCTGGCCCATGGCTCTTTCCATCAGCTGGGTCAGGTGGGGGTCCTCTCCATTTTTGTGCCAGGCAGTGAGGGATGGAAGAGCTGGGCCTGGGAGGTGGCACTAGCTGTGATGGCATGGTATGGGGCAAGAGAGTTTGGGAATGGGGACGTCCTGTTTGCAGCCCTGTTCTGGAGCATCAGCCTTCAGCAATATAAAGGGGAACCTTCTGACGCTGACAAGTAGGCAGCAGTGTGACGGGCAGGGTGTGAGTGGTCCTGCTACTGCCCCAAACCATCCCTGGTCCCTCTAGCTTTCCCAGCTCTTTGACTTCTGCACCATATTTTGTGTAACTCCTAAGAGAACTGATCTAGTCTGTGTGCCTCTTATACCTAGCTGTACTGTTCAATAAAGAACAACAGTGAGTCTTGGCCATTTTTGCTGCCTTGTGTTTATTTTAATATACAAGGCCCACACAAGGAGAGAAAAAAAAAAGATGGCACACAGGGGTTTACTGGTTTCATATTGGCTCTGACTTTGGAGATGTTGGTCACTGAGAATGATTGTGTAGTCCAGCTTGACTGACATGAGAAGTCATCCAGCACCAAATGTCTTTTGAGAGCTTTTGTGCACTGTAATGGAATGGGTGAGCAGCAGAGGGGCTAGCAAAAGCATTCTGCTGCTAGTTGCTCATTACCTTTAGCAATCTCTAATGGAATTAGCCTTTTAAGCAATCAGCCTAAAAAAACCCCAACTCTTTCCATTGTTCAGCTGCTGCTTTTGTTCTTTTAGCATCAGCTCACCCACTGCTGGTTGCCCACAGCAGCAGGGCACAGCCTTGAAGCAAAGTCCTGCCCCCCCCCCGCCATGCATTGTCCACCCTGCCAGCTTGGACTTCAGAGCTGCCCTGCCCCAGGGAACAGCTGGGAAGAATGCAGGAGGTCCTGGCTCCCTCTTCCTTGGGCATGTTCTAACTTTAGCTTTGTAGGCTTTTGGCCCTGGGACAGTTGGACACTTGGCACTGAAGTATGATGAGCCCTGGAGCAGGTAAGTGAACTCAAGGACTGTTAATAGCATGACCTGGGCTGGAAATCCCAGCCCTGCCATGAGAGAGCATGGTGAGCATCCTGGGAAAGCTGCTCAGCTCTGCCTTGGGATGTGGCTTGTTCTAGAGGGCAAAGTGCAACAGGCTGTGAAGGGCAACAGTAGAGATCTGAATGCAAAGAAATCCTCCCTGTGGTTCAATGATAAAATAAATATTCCAACTCTTCCTGGCCTGGAGCACTGCTGGCCAACCCCAGCGCTGCAGCAAAGAGCCAGTGAAGCAGCACCCTCATCTTTGACTCCCTGTGCCAGCAGAGAGGTTCCCCACAGCTGTCAGGAACCTCCCGCCGGGGATGCTGCCGGCACTGCCTGCCGCTGGGCAGCGGCGGGAGGCACCATGCGATTGCTCGGTCCCCCCCGGGGGGCTTTTGTATAACGCAGGGCAGGAGTGGCAAGGCACAGCCTGATGGGGCTTACACCACTATCATTAGGCTGGGAACAGCTTCCTTGGCGTGAGGGTTGGGAGAGCCACGGGGACAGGGTGTGTGGAAATTACAGCCCTTGCTCACAACCAGAGCCCCTGCCTTAGCTCACTGGTGTCAGCAAGGCCCTGCAGCTAGCCCTGTTGGCCACTAGTTATGAATTGCAGGTGGCCTTTGGGGGGATTAAAAATTTTCCAGTTTTTCCTCTGCCCCCTATCCCAGACCTGTGAGAGAGGAGAGACCTGCTGAAACAAGAGGCAAATAAATCAAGTAGGCATTTGAGTGTAAAGGATCAGAGGGGAGCAAATGTGTGCTCTCTGCTTAAAACCTAGAGAAAGGCTCTCAAAATGGAAGGTGTCTGTGCCCCATGCCATGCAACAGGGTTGGAACTTAAACGATCATTAAGGTCCCCTCCAACTCAAACCATTCTGAGATTCTACAATGTTGTTCACCCCCTTCCCTGGGACTTGGTGGTGGGAGTTCAGTTTTGGGAACATCTGCTAAGATGGGTCCCCCTGCTACCTCCTTTCCTTGCTGTGGTCCTAGAGGACCTCCAGGCTGCACTTGTGCTCCCTCCAGGTAGTGTGTATCTCTTTGGTGGTGTCCTGAGCCACCCCTGCCTGTGGGGCAAGGACTGGTAGAAGCAAATACACCTGTTCCAGGGCTGCACCCAGTGCCAAGAGCTGTGGCAACCTTTCTAAGAAGACATGGTGGGCTACTTCCTCACTCCTGTGCCTTTGCCCACTTGCTGGGATTTTCTTTTGTGGGTGATAAAGTGCCTGGAGGTAGAGAAGCGTCCAATCAATCTCCTTGCCACAGAAGCCTCTGCAGGACATCCCCAAGAAGGGTCAACAAAACCCCCCACAGGTGGAGAAAGGGGCTTGGGGTTCTAGCAGAGAGAGTCCACCCCTTTCCTGGTCCTGGGCAGGATGTGCAGAGGTGACAGGAGGCAGCAGCTGGGTGAAGTAATTTTATTCAAGGCACAGTCATAGCAATAAATCACAAGAAGGTACAGACCTCTGGCACATTCCTACAGTGGGGCAGCTGAGGGCAATCAGACCAGCAGCCCAAGCTCCTGAAGACATGGTGCCACTTGCAGGCACTTGCTTCCACCGGGAGAGAGGCCACCAGCATCCTCCTGCTCCAGCCAGGGGCAGGCAGTGAGGCCAGCAGCTGAGCTGCAGGAGGCCCCAGAGACACCTGGGCAGGGAGCTGTGAGCTCCCCACAGTGCTTGTTTGGGTTCGGAAGGAGTGGATGAGCTCAAGGCTCCTGCAGGCAACAGCTCAGTGGCTAGTGTGCTGCAGCCATCACCCCAGCATGCAGGAGTGTGGGTGGGACAGGGACCAAAGAGCTGCCAGCTAGCCAAGCTGAGACTCATCAGCCCACAGGGATGTCCCAGAGCTCACCTACATCCAGCAGAGACCTACAGTTTACTGCTGGGCTGCTCCCTTCACAGGACTGACACACCATGTCCACCCTGCCAGTGGCACCAGTAATGCTGAGTGGTGCCAAGTGTTTGCTTTTGCAAAGCAGCACTCCCCCTGCCAGCAGCCTTGGTGCCATGAGAGCTGTGTTGTTGATCCTTCCCTCCCTGCACAGCCCTGGGATGGCAGCTAGAATTGCTTTGAAGCCAGAAGGAAAATCGGGAGTAGGAAAATGAGCCCCAAGGTCAAAGCAGAGCTGAGCGAGAAGCCAGCAGGACTGGAGAGGTTAGCCTGACAGGAGAGGGGCCAAGCACGGTAAAGATCTACCCTCATCCCCAGAGGGCCCCATGGCTGCTGTGGAAGAGCTGGGAAATGCCAGGGATGCTGTCCAGGCAAGGAGCAGGCACATTTACACTAACTCCAGCAGGACTCACACTCAAGAGGCAGTGTGGCTGCAGGGGGAGCATCCTGTGGTTGCAGCTTGTGGGTAAGGGTAGGATGTGGTGGACCAGGACCCAGAGGCTGGGGTTCTGCCAGACTCCCCACTTCTCGTTTCTGCTGCAACAGAATGGACCCATGCAGAGTCACACAGCCAGCTCCACTTAGAGCCTGAATACAAGGAAGATGCTACCTGGGAGAGAGGGATGATAAGGAACTGCCCTCCCAGCCATTAAAACAACTGTCCCTTGTCCTTCTGCTCCACCCTGAGGCCACGCACATGGTACAGCAATGGAGTGGGAAGGCAGGGAAGAGCTTGGTTCGTTTTGATGTCTGCCTCAAGGTAGGGTTGCTGGTGCTTACGCAAAGACTGGAGCAGCTTCTCCAGCAAAGCACACTCCTCTCAGCAGTCCCTGATGGGCAAAAGCCTTTGGGGTGGCAGCAGGGCTGGGCAGGAACCTGCAAAGTCAGCATCTGGGGAGGTAGTGGGACAGCTGTGGGTGGGCATGGTGTGAAGTGAGGATTAGGAGTGGCCATCCCATGCCACCTAGGACCTGGGGGACAGCATGGGGGTGGGCACATTCATCTGAGCTGTCTGGGCTGCTATCCCTCTCACAGAGGGGCCAGGGCCTCCCTCCCGTCCCCAAAAGCACTGCCTTTCAGAGAGATGTTCTCCCTGCACCCTCACTGCACCCTCTCTTCCCCACGATAAGCTGGAAAAGGTAGGTGGGTACAGGGGCAACAGGGGGGCTGAGCCAGTCCAGGCAGTGGAGGGACCAGCAGAGCCTCTTGCCACTTCACATACAATGAGGTCTCTCCTTCACATCAGTCCTGTTGTCCCCCAGCCCTGTCAGCAAGGTGGCCCCCATCAGTACTGGGAAGGCTCCTTCCTACTCTCTGGCACATACTCCACTCGGCACAGCTGGTCCTTGCCCTGGTGGATGCTCACTGGTAGCGGGCCTGGCTCTCCATCACCGGGCCACTCCTGTACTCGCCCTCCACTGTCTCCAGTTCTGTCTCAAAGCTCTGCAGCCCTCCATCCTCCCCGTCCTCTGCTGGCTCCAGGTGGTTGCCCATGGTGCCGTAGGACTGGTGTGCTGGGGATGCCGCTGGTGTCAGACTCAGCTCAGGCTCCTGCAGGACAGTGGCCACAAAGAGCTGCCCCGGGAGGGGGGCAGTGGACATCAGAACCATGGGGCCTGAGACTGGGGTGGCCACAGCAGGGCTGGGGTCAGGTACTCACATTGGAGTTGGGGGTAGAGGAGACACTGCTCCGCTCCACATCATTGAAGGCGCCCTCAGACTGATCAGACATCTGGAGAGGAGGAGGTTGGGAAGAAACAACAGTTTGTGAGTCCTCAGCTGAAGCTGGGGCAGCCAGGCACTACCTCAGAATCCCCAGAGAGGCAAGGAGGGGATGCAGTGGGGCAAAAGAACTGGACAGGCAAATACCTGCACTCACCTGGTAGCTAGAGGGTTTCCGTGGCTGCAGCTTCTTCAGGCAGAGACCAAAGAAGGAGAAGATGATGCAGGCAAGGAGGACCACAAAGGTGAAGAGGGTGACAGGGCGAGTGGGACCTAGAGCACAGAGACTCTGGGGCAGCACATGAGCATCCAAGGACCTGCTATACATCCAGCGAGCCCCAGGCTGGCTCCTGCTTTGGGTATTACAAGCTCTTAACCCTCCTCCCAAAACACTAGCTGACACCCACCTCCTCTACCAGGTCTCCATCATACATTGCCTGTTCCCATCCCCCTTCCCACCCTCCATGCCATGCCTAACTTAGGGGCGACACTGATAGATCATCCCTCTAAACATGAGATGTGACCATCAGCAGTGTTAGGCAGCCCCAAGCTCTCCCTACCAAGGCGCAGGACGGAGAAGAAGAGCAGCCAGAACATGCAGAGGATGGGGGCCACCACGACCTGGCTGATGGCAGCAACGTGGAGGCGCTGGTTCAGTTTGGTGGGGATGTACACGTAGTAAATGTTGTACCGGTCAACCATGTGCTTCAGCAGCATGTAGAGCAGCCCTGGTGGGAGGAGAAGGGCCATTTGTGGGGGACAGATGGCAGGGACAGCATGGCAGACCCATGGTATAATGCCCATGGGTGTCCTCCTGTACCATGCAGGAAGCTTGCGCTCCTACACTGCTGCTGGTGGCTGGGACAAGCTGTTCTTGGCACAGCCAGGGACAGTGGCACCATGGACATGGGATCATACTCACCGAAAGGGACGATGATGGGGCAGGTGATGCTGTAGGTCATGACAACAGAGAAGATGCAGCAAGTCCAGGCATATTCCAGTCCAAACTGGAACTGGTAGGCTTGGCTCTGAGGCACAATCAACAGCGTCATTAGTGCCCCTGCCACTGCAAAGGCTACGCTTGCCTTTGCACCCTGACCCACGCGGTTGCCTCCCTCTGCTAGCACCTGTGAGACCTGAAGAAGTCCCAAGCCTCCCCACTGGACCAGGTCAGCCTGAGTTTCCAGCAAGCACATCGCTGCTGTGCTGGTGTCATGCGTGCTCAGAGGTGACCAGAGCCACGTACCCGCTTGACATGGAGCCGCTCAGGCTCAGACTTGGCAAAGCAGAGGCGGGCAGTGTAGACAAGGAGGCCTGGGATGCGCAGCAGCTCCATGGCCGTCCCAATCAGACTGGAGGTGACCACATAGTTGACAAAGAAAGCGCCGTTGTCTGGCAGGAAAACGCACCTGTCCAAGGGATGCAGAAGGTGAGAGCATGCTTGGCCAGGTGGCCAGGAGCGCAGCCAGGGACTGAAGTCAGGTACTCCTGCTTGCCCTGGAGGTTTGGATGCTCCTTGCTACTCACTGCAACTTGGTATCGGCCTCATCCAGAAAGCGGGTATCAAAGAGCCAGCGGAAAAAAAGGTCCAGGCTGGAGGGGGAAGAAGAAGAGTGAGCTGCCCTTCTGAAGGAGGGGAGTCAGAGAGCAATGTGGGAGGCATCTAGTGAGCACGTGCTTTCCCCTGACTCAGGTGGGTGAGACCCTCTGGACTCTACACTACCAAAGCAACATGGTTGGGTGCTCACAGCTGTGTAGCTGGGCTACGCAGATACCTGACCTGGTCTTTTCATGGTCTGCTAAAGGGCTGACCCCAAGCAGGATACCACCAGGACCCCTGGGTCTGCCTTGGCAGCCTGGTAAGCTGCTACACCCTCCTCTTCCCTCACAGGAAATCTTTTTGTCTGTAACTATCTGAGAGCTCAGCACAGCTAAACAGAGAGTGTTTTCCTCCTCAGAAACAGCCGTGTTTCAGCAGCAGCAGGGCCTCTGCCCTTTGGGGCTGGCTTATAGGAAGCGAGGGGCCCAAGTGTGCTCCTGGCTGCCAGGAAGTAGGGACAGCAACACAACAGGGTGGTCTGTACCTGCTCAGCCCCAGTGAGGGCAGGATGATGACCATGAACACCAGGAAGAAGAAGCACTTGTGCATGGTGAGCTGATTTTCACTTGACCTGCAGCAAGGGGAGGCAAGAGAACATTTCACTCGTCCAAGGCAGAGCAGCCAATGCAGGACAGGCTGGCTGGGTCTCACACTTCACCAAGGCACTACTCCCAGCCTCAGGAAGCCACATACATTCGATCTGTCCATCTGCTGGGGCCTTCCACTGGCCTTAGGAAGGTCTTAGGAATCATCATAAGGAATGTGCTGTAGCAAAAGCTCTTGTCCTGCCAGCCTCTCATCTCCATCATCCCTGCCACCTCCCACCATCCCTGCGGGTGTAGATGCCCAATACGGGTCAGGTGACTGTCTACAATGAATTCAGGAGTTCTCGTTTTCCCCAGGAAGTGGTAACAAACCTCCTACAAGGATTGCCTCAAATCAGACACAAGGGCTAGGGCTAGTGGAAGGTCAGAGAAGGCACACCATAGGAGCTGGGCAGAGCTTCCTTTGCTAGAAGACTTTGAGCATCCCAAACTTCTACTTCCACATTGGAGGTCTGGGAGCATAGCTAGGATGTGCCATCCAAGTCAGGGCCATGACCCTGCTGCTGCCAGTCTACCATCACGCTATCCCTCCCTTCACATTAAAACAGACCCACCTGTCTTTAGCAGCACTCTGGAAGTACTGGGGGCTATTGCAAGGAAATGGTTCCTTTGGGCGCCGACCTGGGGCTCTTTCCACGGAGGGCAACATGGAGGGCTCTGCAGATGTCTGCCACTCCACTGACTGCTCCTCTCCAGGCCAAGTTCCATAAGTCCTACTGAGGTTCTTCTCATCTCCCACAGCCCTTAGGGAGCATAGGGGGTGAGCCCCTTTACCTTGTCCAGTGTGACTCAAAGAATGCCGAGTAGTAGACGAGGAAGGGCAGGAAGACGGAGAAGGCCCAGAGCAACAGCGTGGGGAAGAACTGGGTGATGATGGGGTTCTGCAAGAAGAGAGATGTCAGACACCCCCTCAGGAGCCCACCAGAGCTCAGTCATGCTTGAAGCAGCACCCTGGGTCTCCCAGAACAGGATGATGTGTGGAACAGGTGGGCCGGGGCATCCCCTCCCTGAGCAGCAGCCTTTGTTTCAGGAAATAAGAGCCCGAGGCTAGCCAAAAGCACTATAGGTATGCTCTGAGCCCCAGTGCCCACTCAACAGCTCACAAGGCAGTGAGCAGGAAGGCAATGTGCTGCTGGCAGCTCCTAACATCTTCTTGAGCTCCTGTCCTCTTGCATGGACACTAACCTGCCCTATTCCATGGGCAACAGCACCAAAGCTCAGGTTTGCACAGGTGCCCTGGGGCTCTGCCACTGGAAACACAAGGGGATGGATGGCAAACAGGGGTATGACCACTCTTTGTCTTTCATTAATGCCCAACCCAGTGATGACTCGTCTTCTTAAGCCAGAGTAGAGCCAGTGCTCACCCCTGTTACTAATCAAGCTGGAAACTGAGACCCCTTGGAAAAGCTGTCACAGAGCCCCAGGGACTACCTTGAGGCTCTCCACAGGGTGTGTGACGTTGAACATGTCCATAGTGTTGACAATGATGGCTGGCGTGGTGAGGAAGAAGAGAAGGATGAAGAGGCAGATATTAAGGAGGATGAATCGTAGCCACCAGGACGTGCCACGGATGGATAAATTCTCCCTTGGAGAGGAAAACAGGACTCAGACATGGTGTGGAGGAAAAGCTACATGTTCTGGGCCTCCTAGCCTGGCTCCCTGAAGTTCTGCCTTCCACTGCCTGCACCAGCCATCCTGGAAGCCACTGCTGTGAGCTCACCCTCTCTCCTCTCTAATGACACTTGCAGAGACCTCAGAACTAGAGTCTGTACCACCAGGAGGCTTTACAGTAAGGCTGGGGAAATTGAAGTCCAGCAATCACTCCAAACCTTGCATGGCTGAGGTGATCACCATCACCCCTGCTGACTTCTGTTAGGGACGTGGGAGGGATTGGCAGTCCCTGCACTGTAGATATGGGCACAGGTTCCCTACAGCTACGTGGGCTTTCTGCTGTGGTGGGGTCCCTATAGGCATGGACACTGGTTCCCCTCGGCTGCTCCCCTCCCGTCCTCCTTCCCATCATGGGGTTCACCAGATGATATCGCTGGGTGCAGGGGCATAGCAAATGCCCCACTGGTGTGACTTGACCACGGTGGTGACAGAGGACTGCTGGGGGTGCTTGCGGCAGCGGATGCGGCTGTAGTCCTTCAAAATTCTGCAGGAGAAGGGAGCTGGGGGTCAGGTTCAGACTAAGGGCTCAGGACCCTACACACATTTCTTGTCAGACCCTTTCTGCAGCCCCAACAAAGTGGCCATCTTTGCAGATGGCAGAGGCACAGAGGAGACAGACTCATTGCCTGGTTTGGCTGGAGAAGCTGTCACGGTGTCACCAGGCTAGGAGATGTCCCTGTGCTCACAGCATGAGGGGTACTCACACAGCTGTCATCCGCTCGTCCTGGAAGGTGACAAAGGCCACGTCAAGTCTCTTGAGCATGATGCGATTGCGCTCAGCGTTGAACTCATCTGTCAGCTTCTCCTCTAGCTCCCCATAGTACTGCTCTGCATCCACCTGCAGGAGCAGCCAGGGCTCTGCTGTGGTCAGCCGGCTGGGCCACGGGCAAGCTGCAATGCTCTGCCATGCCTGCGGTGGGGATGTGGCGCCTGCCTACGCCCTCCTACCTGCTCAAAGCCACAGAAGCGGCAGCAGAAGATGCGGGCACAGGGGTGGGTTTTGATCATGATCTTCCCCTCTTTCTGCGCCTTGGTGGTGAAGTAAAGGCGACCCTTCATGGCCTTGCGCCTGCCAGGAAGCAAGCAGGGGTGAAACTCATTTGGAGAGTGGCAGACAGACAGACATGGTAGGCAGGCATGGTGCATCCACTCACAGAGCAAGGGGGAGTTGCATCCACTCACCTCTCCGCATCCAGCTTCATCAGCTTGCGCACGTCGAAGCAGAACTGGACGTTGGTGACAGTACAGCTGGGGTAAGCCTCGCTGTGGACACAGGAACACAGTGCCACCAGGAACTGGGTAATAGAAGTAGGCCCTGCCTCCTGCTTGCCAGCCACCTGGTGAGGCTATGGCACACCACTACTTACTGGAAATGCTTGATGATAAGGGAAGGGTCTGTGATCTCCTTGGGGATGTGGGTAACCATCAGTGTCCGGGCGACCTCAGGAAGGAGAAAGTACAGAGAAGGTGGATGGGCAGGCAGGTCTATGGGACACATCACTGCCACCCTGGTCACCAAGCTACCAGGAAGGCACAAGTGAGTCAGGTCACTGATTACTACTCCAGAGGCTGGTCAGCAGAGACCTCCTCAATATCTGCTCCCAGGCCCCAGAGGCATAGCTGAATGCTGTCACCCCCCAGATGGATGGATGCAGCAGAGCTTCGATCTCAAGAGACAAGGCAGCAAGAGATTTGCCTCTGGGCTGCTAGGCTTTCTGCAGAAGCTGGCAAAACCCAGCCATCTCTTTCCCTCCCAGGCTGTTTATAAGCCTCTCTCTACATACTGAGAACATCATTTCCACAGAGTTGTCCATCAGCACTGGACAAGGCAGAGCTGGAGCAGTGGATGCTCACCTTCTCATTCTCTCTGTATTCAAGGTGGACGGAGTGGTGAGCCATGCAGAGGATGGTGAGGATGAAATAGATGAGGGCGAAGATGCTGTGCAGCCACAGGAGTCGGTCTCTGGAGGATGGGAAGAGGACAGTGAGCAATGTGGCAGGTGTGTGGCATGCAATCCAGCCTGGCATTCAGTGTCTCACCCATGGTCACCTCCACTACCCAGCAGGACTTCCCTGAGCTGGTTGCTAGGCCTCCCATCCTAGGGATGGCCACAGGCCAGCATCCAGGGCGTTGGCTGAGGTACTACAGAAATGAGGCTGCCCAATGTCCCCAAGAGCACTTTTGCCATCAGTAACAGTGTGACATCTGCTATAACAGTGCTCACACATGGTGCAAATAAACACCAGACATGGAGGCTACTGCAACTGGCATGCTGCTCAACATGAACCTGTTCCTGCCACACATAAGGCTGTGGTGAGTGCTGCTCCTGGGAGTTCCCAGCAGTGCCCAGCACAGCAGCAGCACCCATACCCCTTCCTGGACACCGAAGTCACATACTGTGTTGGGATGTTTGCGATGGTTGTCCGTCCAAAGTGAGTAGGATTGTGTCCTGCAGGGGAAGAGAAGCAGGCAGTTAGAGAATTTACCCAGTGAGATGTGCATGACCATGCTTGCAGGTTGGTGATTCTGATCTTTGGTCCCTCCTTTTCCTCAGGTCCCCATGTCCCCACTGCCCTTAGCTCCCTGCCTCTTGCATGCCTTGATCACAGCTGATGGTGAATTCCTGTTCACTTGGGGGCTCCTGACAAACAAAGACCCTCTGCCCCTGCAGTATGGTGCTTGCCTCAAGACTGAGGAAGCTTGCACCACACTTATGACTGGGGAATAACCTACCCAGAAGGTCCCCCGAGAAGTTGACAGGCAGGATGACAGCCACGGAGAGCATGCAGACCAGCATCAGCAGGACCAGGAGGTGCCGCTGGAAGGAGAGGTAGGTGGTGGCATCGATCCCACACTTGCTCTGAATCTCCTCATCCCTGGGGGAGAGATGAGTGGGAGTGAGTGGGAGCCTCCCCACCATCTCCCTCCCCAGGGATACAGGCTGCTCTGGCCTCCCACAGCCCACGCCAGCTCATGGCATGTAGGATTTGGGCACAGAGGGAATGAGGGACACAAGCAGCCCTCAGGTTGCCATCCTATTACAGGACCAGCTCCTACCAGAAGAGGCTGAAGCCCTTTTCTGTGGGACACTATCCAGGGCCCAGAGGAAATGCAGAGGGGAGCCTTCTGCTCTCTCTCTCCAGGGGCATGTGTTTTAAGAAGCCTCTCCTCTGCCACTTGTCCCAGCAGTCCTGGGTGATGGGCTACCATCTGTGGCCACTGGCTCCCCAGGATTGGGCAGTGGTGGAGTAAAGCTGTGATGCTGAGGACACACTTACTTCATCTGGTAGATAGAAATGAGCCAGGAGCAGAATCCCTGGAAGGGAAAAGAGTTGGGATGAGGTTGGGTGACCACTCCCCAGTGAGGAGATAGGGGACACTATGCGCTGGAGACACGTGTGGAAGCCTGGGGCCAGAGGACTGAGCAAATCAAGGCAGAACCCAAAGCAGCCCAGTGATGCTCAGGCTTGTTTCATAGAATCACAGAATGGTTCGGGCCAGAAGGGACCTCTAGAGGTCATCTAGTGATGTCCTGCTGCTCCCGAGGCCTTTGCAGTGATGGCAAAGGCCTGGGGAGCAGCGGAATATCTCTGTAACACAGGCTTCTGGCTTCCAGCAGCTCCCTCCTCTGCCCCTTCCCTCACGGTCCTCAAAATGCAGCGTGCTTTTCTGACCACTACCAAGCACTGCACCAGCCCTGCTGTGCAGTGATGTAGGCATACGCTGGATGTTGTGCAGTGGCTCACACCCTGCCACTGCCTGTGCATTATCAGGGGGTTTTCTCCCCAGTGCATCATTTTGTGTTTTACCAGCACTGGAGGTCATGGCAGTTCAAGGGCCCTCTGCAGTCCTCCTGGTCATGGTTGTACCCAGTAATACTCAGTTACCTGGTCTCTCCTTTCACCCTTTCTGGAGGGTTTATGCTGACCTTGGATGGGAGGCACCTCAGGCAGCCCCCTGTGGGATTGCCTTAACCTGCCCCATCAGAGCTGGCAGTTTCTTCCTCTTCTCCATCTCCTGGCTTTAGCCATGCCCAAGACCTTTTCTCCTACCCCACAGCTCAGTTTAATCTGCTTGACAACAGCAGGAGGCTGTAGAGGTGGAAGTGTGTGTGTCCCTGACAGCTCTGTGGTAGCTGGACAGCCCCATAGCACATCCAGGCTGACTTTCTTCCTACACCTCACTCCAGAGCTCTGCTCCAGAGAACATCTAGGAGGTTGTCTGTGCAGACTCTTAAAGCTCCTGGCCTGTAATGTCTTGGGATGTGTAGGGTTTCCAGAAACTGTCCTGATAAAACATCATTTATCAGCCAATTGCCAACTCTGTGTCATCCCCACATGCAGGAGAAAGGCTGCAAACTGCAGTCAGTAGCTTGGCTATTTGTCTCAGGGTGGGTGAGAATCAGAGAATGGTCTGGGCTGGAAGGGACCTCCAAAAGCCATCTAGTCCAACCCCCTTGCAGTCCGCAGGGACATCCTCAACTAGACCATAAGTCCTCTGCCTTCTCCTGGGAATTTGTCAGGCTGCTTTTATTGCAACCTCATCCTCTAGTCCCACTGCTACAGGGATGCTCCAGTGCTTTCCCAAAGAGAAGGGCTCTCTATCAGGAATTTGGTCAAGCTCCTTCTCACTGGATACAAGCACCAAACCTTTATTTAGCTCTCCTGCTACACTGTCGCCTTCTCCAGCAAGTATTTTCTGTTTTCAACATCTACAGCCCTACAAACCCTCTGGCAGGTTTCCCATTTCAAATGTGTGAAGAAAAATCCAGTACTTCTATGCTCTCTACAAATTTCTCCTCAAAAGCAATCTTCTCCCCCTCTTAGACTATTTTATATCTAACCTCACAGTTTAGATTTTCCTCACTTGGGAACAGACTGACTTTTCAAAAGATGTCTTCATCCTTCTGGTAATCTCCTTTGATCTGCTAGTTAGCAGTGCTGGCTTTCCCTGTGGTCTTTTTCTGTTAGTTTTTAATAATATCAGGGCATCCAGTACAGAGCCTTTAAACAGGCCTCCTGTCACCTGCAAGGATTTTGCTTCTCTACCTTTCCTGTCTAGGTGGTGGGTTTTTTTAAAATAAGTCATGTAATTTCTTTTTCATAACCACACAAGTGACTGATTTTTGAACTTCTGTTGCCAAAAAGAGAGACAGCAAAGTATGACCATCCACACTTGTTTCCAGCAAAGCCTACTGTGATAGAGAAATAAAAGATGCCTTTGAAGCCCCTGCAGCCCATCACGTCAGCAGAGCTGGTGGTGTGTCATGGTGGGACCAGAAAGTCTCTGAGAGCCCCACAGTAGTGAGGCACAACTAGTTCCCTGCAGCTGGGAGATGTTCACACTGGCAAGAGCATCCCTTCAGAGCTGCCATTCAAGGCAGAGGACTCAAAACAGACAAAGACCAACTCTCCTAGGAATACCCTGCTGCTAGAGGGTGTTAAGGAGGAAAAAACATGCCAGAGGGCTTAACTTCTCCCCTTTAACTTTGACCTGGATTTCTGGTGAGGAGCAGGCCAGGCTGGGCCAGGAGAAGCCCAGCCTGGGCTCCCACTGTCATGGCCACTGTACTCACCACGTCCTTGTTGTCAACATCCAGAGGGCTGCTCTCTGATGGGGACTTCTCCTTCTCGCTCTGCTCTCCGTAGAAAAGCGATGTCAAACTTTGGAGTGAGAAAAGAAGCAGAGGCGTGAGGCAGGAGAGAAGCAGCAGACAGAAAAGGATGAGCACCCTCAGAGAAGCTTCTCCTAGGACAGCAGCCCAGGAAATACCTCCCTACACCCTGTATCCTCCACTAGTGCTGGACTACCTGAGGGCAGGGGCTGTATCTTGCTGCCTTCATGCCACCTTTGCAGCTTCTCTGTGGCCCTGGCCCATGCTAAGATGGCTCATGGAGAACTAGTCTTAGCTCCAAGACAAGGGGCTGTTGAACCAGATTTTTTCTATTCCATTTGTTTCAGTCCTCTGAAACAAGCAAAAAAGGAAGGTAGTCAGAGCTTGCATTTTGAGCCTTGATTGCTCCTTTGATGTCCCTGGTGAAAGGAAACATCTCCTGTCTATTGCCAGACTCATTTTAGAGCCCAAGGTCAATAGAAGCCAGAGAGAACAGAAGGCAAGGGAAAGCCTTTCCAGAATTTGCCTCTGCAGGCTGCCCAGCCTTGCAGAGACGCCTCCTGTGTGCACCTGCCTGCACAAAGAAAGATGCTTTTGTGCCTTTGAAGAGCCTGGAAATCTGGTCTGGGCTCTCCTTTCAGCATGACATCAGTATTTTTTGTGTAATTCTGCATGTAGCCCAAACGATGGCCAGGTGAGCTGCCTTGGTGATGTAAGTAATGGTGGTACTGCTGCGTGTCTCCCTCCGCCTCCTCCACTGCCCACCCTGCTCATCCTTAGAGAGCCATGGGAAGAGGCAGTGTCTCGCTCCCCACATGAAAGCAGCTCTTGGGCCTCTGATCTTCCTAGGACAGTTCCCTCCCTGGCATGAAGAACACCATCACCAGATGGTGCCTGCAAGAGGGAATCAAAGCTGGCCTGAGTTTTCCCTCTACCTGCAGCAGATGGTGCCTGTGCATCTCACAGGCAAGGGCAGCCAGACCATTTCTAGTGGGAAGGAGGGACAAGAACAACTGCTGAGCTTCTCTGTGGGCCACTCTACAGTGCTGGCCCTCCTGCCAGCACTCTTGGAGGGACTGGAGCCATCACCCACGGTGGCCTCACATTCTTCTCACCTATCATTGTCCATCAGCAGGGCCAGGCGCCCATAGTCCCAGGCTGCTTTCCGGAGGCAGGAGAAGACCAAGAGGAGAAGCTGGAAGAAGAGGGAAGAGGAAAGGTGAAGGTTTTTTATCTCAGGGTCTCACCTCACAGGGTCTCCTCACAGCCCTGTCTGTTTTCTCACCCGTAAGCCCAAGTTTGTGCAAAACTCTTGCCTCAAGGCAAGCTTCTCCTGCTCCACGATTTCATCACTGCTGCCCAAATGCCACATACTACTCACTATGACATGAGCAAAGCTCTTGGTCCCCTGCAGTCACCCCTGTTGCCCTAATAAGCCAGGTGCACCAGTGACAGGCTGTACTCGTGTGGCTGTCAACACACCCATAGCTGGCTCACAGCCAGTTTCTGACACCACAGCTGAGGGCTGTGGTGCCCACAGACATGGCATGATCCCACCCTGCTCACCAGCCAGAGGATGAAGTTGATGGCAAGCACGGTGGGCACACCACCAAAGGGCAGCCCTTCCAGCACGGTGCTACGCGAGCGGGCACTGAAGCACTGCTCCTCTGTGCTGTTCACCAGGACGTCCAGCAAGCTGAGCATGTCCAGCGAGGTGGGGCTGGAACCCATGGGCATTGGCTCCACTGAGTACACACTCTCCACTGACGCCATTGTGGGGCCTCGCCCTGCAACACAGAGGAACAGGGTTGCAGATGGAGAAGTCTTTGCTTGAAGAGAGGTCTTGGCTCTTCTGCATCCTCCAACGAGCTCTGAGGCACTCACTAAGGACAGGGAGGGGAAAGAACTGGCTGGTGACCTTGGAGATGCTGTCTCTCCAAGGAGATGCTGCAGGACACTGGGCAGAGGGTGCTGCTGAAGATATCTCACAGCTACCTCACACCCTTCCCCCCATCCAATAAGCTACATGGTACTTGGTTGTCTCCACCATACCTGAGACAGGTCTCTCACCACCTCTGCCTCTCAGGCTTGGAAGCTGAGTTGAGCCATGGTCACCCTGGTGTGGTCAGCAGATAGGAATGAGGAGCTGAAGCATTTGCTTGAGTTTCTGAGAATAAGAGCAACAATGATGTTAACAACTGGGATGTGGGTGGTATGCTTGCTTTGCTTCCCATAGCCAGATATCCACTGTGGATGAACATCTTAACCCCTCTCTTCTCCTCTGGCATCATGATCTATGTGACTCAGGAGCTGCAGGACCTCCCTTTCATCTTTCCACCAGAGCAGAACTGCTCTTTCCAAAGTATCTCAACGACTCAAGAAGAATCAGCTTCTCACAATCCTGAATGCCAGGCCACCCTGCACTTCCCCAGGAACTGATACCACACTGATTTCCTCACTGGGAGGAAAGACTTAAAGGCCATTAATGGCCAGGACCATGGCATGTTTACAAAATATTTCCTACAGCCATGTTTTAGGTAGGGGAGGAACCTCTCCAAGACTGCAGTGCCTGGGACCCCAAGAAGAGGGACCCTGCAGCAGCTAGCATGGCTGTTAGTTATGGGATGTCACAAACCTGCATGTCAAGACGGTGCTGAACGACCACTGCATTGACCAGGACAGGAAGACAGTGAACCAGCACAGCAAACACTAACAAACCCAGGATGGAGGCAACAGGGACAGAGTCTCTTCTCACTGTGTTCTGTCATGTCACTCTGCCTTGGAGCCTCACCAGCTGCTTCTGGCTGTTGTACCCTTCAGAGGACAGCTTTGACTGTGGCGAGACAACCACATCGCCAGGGTGAGAGGCACCTTGAGACATTTGGAGATCTTTAAGATGTTCTAACAATGGTCTATCAATACTTTTTTTTTTTTGGGGGGGGGAAGTTGTGGTGGTTTCAAAATTACAACAAGGCTGGGCCCCTAATGTCTCTTTTGAAAATGCTCCAAGCTAGGATGTGCAATACTTTTTAGGTAGATAAACCCAGCAGGCTGAGGGTCTTGCTCACAGGAAGACCTGGGTTACCAGTGTTGGGGGGAACAGACAGACAAAGAAGCATTGCCAACTGCAGTTATTCTGTGTCTCTCTTCTTGGGAACTTGTGCTTCTAGCAACAACATCTTCTGGCTTGCCTGTAGTTCATAAAGGAGCTTTGCCTCAGCACATTCTGTTGTGACCAGTATGTTATGGCCAGTCCAAAGGCCACATGAAACCTCAGCACACTTATTAACATGTATTCCAGTGAGTTTTGTATTCAAGTCACTAGGCATTCATTCCCCTCCCTCCTTTTTGTCTATATTCTAGCCACAACCTGGACCCTGATGTAGTCCCTGAAGTCACCTAGTGACAGTTGATCCCTTCTGCAAGATGCTCACGGACCACATGGACAGGATGGAGATAGAGGAGCAAGAACCACAATCTGATTAAGCAAAGAGAGCAAACACCTCCAGGGACCTGGAGATGCAAAGTGTTTATGGCAGGTTTCTCCCATCAAGACCAAACAGGATTGACTCTTCTTCAGTATCAAAGGAAACCTGATGGAGAGGCCCTTGGGGAGCAGAGAGAGCAAGCACAAATGCCTTGGCTTAGAAAGGGGATCTTCCTGAGCTCTACACAGATTTGGTTTTGTTGGGAAACATTTACTTCTGATGTGTCAGTGTGACAGATGGGAGACTACAGTAGCACGTGGTTTTCTGTGCACTGCTGTAGCCTCAGCCTCTCAGACCATGCTGCATCCTGCTTCAGGAGATAAATCCTTCTCCAAAGCTCCTGCAAAGCCTCCCAGATACCCTTCACCCCATGGCTGAGCAGAGCACACAGTACAGGGCTACTGGGGGAGGAACTGACACAGGTTACACAGGGCAAAGAGATACTGACTCTCTTTGACCTCTTCATCCAGGGACAGACAGAGAAAGAGGGAGGTTTCCAAACGCAGATTTGACCAAAAAAAGAAAAAAAGAAAAAAAAAAAAAAGGAAATAAAAGGAAAAACCAAAACCAAAACCAAAGCCAAACAAAACACCTCTGAAAGACTCTGACAGCCTGACAAATGCAATGAGGTGGACCAGGGATTCCCACACAACCTCTCAAGACAGCTGAAGAATTTCAGAACTAGTTCCTGCAGTTTCCAAACTAAACAGAGAGATAGTGACTTCCCATCTTCTTCATCTCCGAAACATAAATTCCAGTCCACAAAAAAAATCTCCACTGGAAGCCAAAAAGTGGCTGGGGTGCTTGGGCCAAGGCTGAGACCAAAAGATCTGAGCCTCACCCCACTCCAGGGTTAGGTTGGCATCTGGTTACCTGCAGAGATGCCTCAAAGGTATGTCAGAATGAACTAGAGGCATCAAGATAACCAGGACATGTAGACACATGGGAGTCCCTCTTAGTGTGCATATGGTGCAGCATTACTTGCATCATGGGCTTCAGTGTCTGAAACAGATGTAGCCCATGCTGCCTATAGCATCTTCAGTTCTCCTCAGAGGTCCTTAGCCACATATGTACTGATCTGGCCAGTCCATATTGACTGAAGATATCACAGCCCAATCTGGGACAGCTGACCATTAGAATGGTTGCCAAAAGAACTGCCAAGTCACCTGAGAAATGCTGATACTGCTCCAAAGGACATCTTGGTAGACTCAGGGCTGAAGTACCACCCCTGTAGTCAGATGTGAAGTTAGGAGCAGGCCAGGAAAGCCTCCCTGTAGTGTCCTCATTTGTGGCCTGTCCCCCAGACACAACTGGGAGTCCTGTACCTCCAGGTTCAACATGGGCCCATTGGGATAACAACCCCTGAAGAGGGAACTCCAACAAGGACAGACCCATGGGAAATGAGTGGGTAACTCTGGCAAGTGGCAGCTCTTTGCCCTGGCCTACCTGCCTCCTGCTTGCCATCAGGCGGCTGTAAAACCACCTGGGCACTGGGACCTCTGGCCAGAATCAGCCTTTTCCTACAGAGATGTTCTCAATCTGTTCTCCCCATGTGCACACCTCCCTGCCTCCCCTCCTCCTGTAAGCAGCAGAGCCATCGCCATCTGGCATTTTCAGCTGCTAAATAATTCATTGCCTTTTTGTTAACAAGGAAAGTGTCTCTGACCAAGGGAGCTGTTGGACCTCCAGCAAATAAATAAGGAGACTCTTAGCAACCTCTGGGTCCCTTCTCTGATACCACCACTCCACTACCAAGTGGTAAGATCCAGCAGCTTGTTTCTAGGCACCATCTTCACACTTGTATAAGAAACATCCTGATGGAGGGTGGTAGGGTGAGGACGATTTTCACACAGATTGGTACAGGTTGTCTTTCACTGTGAAGTTCTTGTTGGTGCTTCCTTCCGCCAGCAGCAGATACTTTGCTCCTGGTGGCCAAACACAATGAGCTCCTCCTGGAGATGGTGCTAGTATTTCCTGCTTCAAGCTTTCATGCCCTCAAGTCTCCCAAATGCAAGCATTCACTCACCCAGCCAAACTGGCTCCTCTCTCTATATGGCATTCACTCACCCAGCCAAACTGGCTCCTCTCTCTATATGGCATTCACTCACCCAGCCAAAGTGGCTCCTCTCTCTCTATGGCATTCACTCACCCAGCCAAACTGGCTCCTCTCTCTATATGGCATTCACTCACCCAGCCAAAGTGGCTCCTCTCTCTCTATGGCATTCACTCACCCAGCCAAAGTGGCTCCTCTCTCTATATGGCATTCACTCACCCAGCCAAAGTGGCTCCTCTCTCTATATGGCATTCACTCACCCAGCCAAAGTGGCTCCTCTCTCTATATGGCATTCACTCACCCAGCCAAAGTGGCTCCTCTCTCTATATGGCATTCACTCACCCAGCCAAAGTGGCTCCTCTCTCTATATGGCATTCACTCACCCAGCCAAAGTGGCTCCTCTCTCTATATGGCATTCACTCACCCAGCCAAAGTGGCTCCTCTCTCTATATGGCATTCACTCACCCAGCCAAAGTGGCTCCTCTCTCTATATGGCATTCACTCACCCAGCCAAAGTGGCTCCTCTCTCTATATGGCATTCACTCACCCAGCCAAAGTGGCTCCTCTCTCTATATGGCATTCACTCACCCAGCCAAAGTGGCTCCTCTCTCTATATGGCATTCACTCACCCAGCCAAAGTGGCTCCTCTCTCTATATGGCATTCACTCACCCAGCCAAAGTGGCTCCTCTCTCTATATGGCATTCACTCACCCAGCCAAAGTGGCTCCTCTCTCTATATGGCATTCACTCACCCAGCCAAAGTGGCTCCTCTCTCTATATGGCATTCACTCACCCAGCCAAAGTGGCTCCTCTCTCTATATGGCATTCACTCACCCAGCCAAAGTGGCTCCTCTCTCTATATGGCATTCACTCACCCAGCCAAAGTGGCTCCTCTCTCTATATGGCATTCACACACCCAGCCAAAGTGGCTCCTCTCTCTATATGGCATGGCCATTTCAATTCCAGAGCCTTACCGCACCAAGGAATTTCAGGAGCAGAAGACTCCTGAAGCCACCAGGTCAGCTCTGTCCCCTCTTTGGCACCTTCAGCTGCATTGCCCAAAGGAGCCACAGCCTGTAACACAGTCCTTGCAGTTCCTCTGAAGCTAATCACAAGCTCATTCTCCTGTCTTTCCCCAGGTCCCTTCATCCCTAGATACTCATGGAAACTCATATCCAAACACCCAAATCAGTACCTCTAGACCGTTTTTTCCAGCTAATCTCACCTTTTATGGTGCTGCTCCTAGAAGAGCTTATGCAAATTATATAGCTGCAGCATTACCATTAAAATAACCACTGGGAACAATCAGCTAAAAGTAAATCATGTAAATGTTCTAGGAACAGCACATGCAGCAGAAACAGTGAGACACTGCTGCTCACACGCACCGGGAATAGCTTCCACTCAGACCTGGAGGACATATTCAACCTCTCTCCTACTGGAGGAGATACCAGACTTGATGTACAGAGTGAGAGATCAGATGGACACTCTAGATGAGATTTGATGTCACCTAAGCTAAATGTTCACATCAGACCTATGAGATAATGCAGCATTTTGCAGTGCTTGGGTGACAGCACTCTGCAATCGGATCTTAAAGGAATAAACAAACCCCACAGCACGGCCAGACCAGCTCCTGTTCCCAGTTAGGATGCTGCCATTGTGCTTTTTCTGACAGTTAAGGGCTAGAGGAGGAAATAAGAGAGCTGAGTGAGTGCCTTCACCTCCAACGGGTGTCAGGAGAGCTTTCTGTTAGCTGTATACAAGATAGTGCTTACAGATGCCAACCACAGACAGGTGGTCCTTGGAGCAGCTGCCGTTGTGGAGGAGTGACAGCAATGGGCAAGTCAAGAAACACAAGAGCAGACAGGATTGCAACTGGGAAAATGCATCAGCAACATAGGGGCAGAAATTGCAATATGTGATCTACCAAATCCAGGTTAAACTTAGAGGAAAGATGCTAAAGTAGGCTGAGAAAATATATGGAGCTACAGAGAAAGACAATTTTCCCTCCTCTTCATGACAGTTGTGTATGGACAGTGAATGTATGAGGTTTAACATTGAAAGAGATTTGCTGGATAATTTCTGTGAAGCATTTCCAGTGTGTAAGGTTTGCCTTGAATATTCAGTGCCCTGTTTGTGCTGTTGATACACCAGCATATGCTTCTCCTCTCCGGCTGGGTGGGCACTCATCCAGAGAATCAGATTTCCAATTAAAAATAAGGCATGTCTTTTATGCAAATGCAATTTCTCAACATTTATCTTTCCCTTCAAGTGCCCTGCCAGCAAATTCAATTGCTAGGGGATTCACAGACAGCTGGAGTAGCAAAACACCAAAACAAAATCTTGGGAGCGCTCAGATGACTAAGCTGGACTTCTTGGAATGCCTGGGCTCACCCAGCCTTGGTGTCATGCTCTGGCAGGGAGGGGATTACCTATTCTGGCTAGCAGGTGAGCAGCCAGGGCACAGGGCTGCTGCTGCTCTAGCCATGTGTGGCCAGCAAAAAAGCCAGGCTGAGAAGCTAGACCTATCTCCTAGAAAGCAAGCATGTCTGCTGCTTAAATGCCTCTGCATCCTCCTTCCTTTACAAGATGTGGCAGGGCTGTGGGAGGGGAAAATGGGAAGATCAGGTTTGTGCCCTGGTGTGCCCAGGACTGGGCAGGGAGGCAAAGTTCTGGCTTCCCATCTTGCAGGGCTGCAGTGACTGACCTTGAGGGACTGTAGTGACGGGGAGACCAGGAAACAGAGCCACTGCCACTGACTCAGCACAGCTAACAACCAACCTCAGGCTAGGAAAAGGCTCATCACTGCACTGAGCTCAGCTCACACCTTGGCAGAGGGAGTTTTGGCACAAAAGGGCACAGTGACCTCTTCGTCCCTCAAGCTCAGTGTATGGGAGAGTAAGCATATTACAGGCCTCCTCCTGCCCTGAGAAGGATGAGCTCAGAGGGGACAGGACCACAGATATGGCCCACCAAAACCCCATAGGGGTCCAATGCATTCCTCCCCATCTCTCCCTTTGTCCTCTCTCTTTGTGTCATGGTTTACAGGTCCAAAATGCAAAAAAAAGGGTCAGGTTGCTGATCATTCATGGGATGGGACCATGGCATGAGGCGGCAGCATCCATGGGTAGGGCTCTTTGCGCTACCTTCAGCATTGTCAGGGCAGGTACCTGCAGAGGAGACCAACCTCACTGTGACAGTGGTTACCTTCCATAGGCTGTGACCCACAGGAGTGGAACTAGACTCCCCTGAGGAGCAAAGGAACTGAATGCAGAGAGATTGGTAGCACAGACACTGGTGTGAATGCTGTTCCCATACCTGCTAAGGCCACAGCATGGTCAAACCACCTGCCCCATCACCAGCAGGATGGCAGCCTCATCACATGGGACGTACACCAGCCTGTCCCACTAGCCTGTTGGAAACATATTGCATATGGAAACATATTCCACATATTCCAAACAAGGAGAATCACACTAGGAGTGGCAATCTGAGGCCAGAGTCAATAAGATCTGGAGGCAAGACCACTCTGCAGCAACAGATCACAGAATGCATCAGGTTGGAAGAGACCCTCGCAGGTCATCTTAATTAGTCCTAATAGATATAAATCACCTCCTCAAAGACCAGTACTGTCAATGCCAACAAAGGTATGATTACTCAGAGAAGTATGAAGGACTTGGTAGTCAGTGTCCCTTGTCCCCATGTCACCCACGAGTGACCACATGTACCAGGGTGCTCATAAGGATGGTGGATACGAGTATGGGAGCCAGTGGGATCAATGAGAAAATGAGTGTGAGCACATGGCTCAGTAAAATAAACCTGCTTAAAGATGGTGTAAAAAACCACCACCTTCCCTACATGTACCCTCTAGCACTGCCCTTCCACCGAGGGGTGCAAGTGCCTGCCATGCTCCCTGCCAGCTGGGGCAGGACGGTGAGCATGTCCTGCAAAGCCACCCAGGCCCTGGTGATGCAGACCTTATGGCAAGTCCTCTACACCCAGTGGTGAGCCCACATTTGGCACCACCGCTCTCATCCCCGAGTCTTCATGTGTGTCCCTGTCCGTCAGGGAGTACCCCACAGAAGGGGATGGCACGGACACACAGAAACCTACTGCAAGGGACCATATGGGCAGCAGGATGAGGGAAGATGCATTTGTTCCTGGGACAGAAAATGTGTGTCTTCCCTGCTCTCCTATCCTCACTCACCACTCTCAAACTGCTCTGCCAGTACTGATCATCAAAATATTTTAACCTACCAGAGGGTAAGACTGTGAACCCATTTTGGGGAATCGAGCAACTTTTTCTGCTCTCAAGAGCATCAAGTTGCCACCATCTTCAGAAAATCCTGTGCAGGGTCATGCTGCCCCAAGGACTCACCTGAAACCAGCATAACATTCAAGAGCAAAACCCTCCCCCACCACAGGCCCTCCAGCTTCTGCTTCTGCCATCCCTCTCCTTCTTCCCCAGCACCGCCATGCAGACCCTGGATGCCATGTTTTGGCACTGGGACAGACTAAGCTTCATGGATTAAGCTTCATGGATGTAGCATCTCAGCCCCCAGCCTCCCACTGGGCTCTCTGTCAGCCCTTCTCTGCGATACAGCATCCAGCTACAGAAGTCCCATCTCCCAGAGGGATGCTGTAGACCAAGCATAGCAGCACTGACACTGCAGAGCTCGTCAGCACAAAAATAAAGGCAAACCTCAGGCAATGGAGAACAAATGGAGCTAATGGTGAGAACTACAGCCTGGGAGGTTGGTTTGGGCTGGCACGTGGGAGATGCCACGCACAGAGCAGCTCTGCTCCATGCATGTGTGAGCCCGCAGCTGCTGGAGCCAGCACACAGCAACTGGCAAGGAAGAATCAGAGCAGAGTTTATTTGTTCCACCCCCAGCCCTTCTCGCCACATGTGACTCAGCTGCACTGCAGGCTGGCTCCAGCACATGTTTGGTTTGTATTTCGGTATCCTGCAGTGCACACCCTGTGCTCACCCCACACTTGGTGTATGCAAAGCACCGAGCGAACATCAGCTAACTGGGCTGCAAGGTCCCCAGGGCAGTGGCCTGTCACTCATTCTGCATCATGCATCCTTGTCCTCTGATAACACTTAAATCAAGGCTCTTCAGCACAAAAGATTACCCAGGCCATGCTCAGCCCAAGCACACAGCAGAGAGCCGCTGGGCTGCTGCTGAGTGATGGCTGAGAGCAGGGAGCCACAAAAGATAGGGATGGACTTTTTAATAGGGCCTCTAAGTGACAGAAAAAGAGGTGATAGTTTTAAACTAAAATAAGGGAGATTCAGATTAGACAAGGAAGAATTTTTTTACAATGAGGGTGAGGTAAAGCACTGGAACAGATTGCCCAAGGAGATGGTAGATGCTTCCTCCATCCCTGGAAGCATTGAAAGTCAGGTTGGGCAGGGCTGTAACCACCTGATCTAGTTAAAGATGTCCACCAGGTCCCCACTCTGAGTTGGGATGCTGAATGCTGTTTGAAGTCTCCAGAGCAAACCCTGTGCTTGCAGTTATTTAAGGATGATACACATGGATGAGGACAACTCCCAGACCCTGCTCCCTGCATAACCACTGCTGCAGCCAGTCCTAGGGAAGGACTGGAGCTTCAGGCCAAAGGGTAACCTCAGGTTGCTTATAACCTGCCAGCCCCAAGATCACAGCACGCTGTGCCAATGCACAGCCAGACAGGAAGCAGCAGCTCCCATTCGGCATCAAAAGCCAAAGAAAGCACCTCTCAGTAAAGCTGCAACAGCAGTGAGATGGTGAGTGTTGATGGACAGATTGCTCCTTCTCCAGCCAGGTAATTGTGCTCAAACAGAAGATTTTAAGGCAGGAAAAGTGACATTTCCACTAAGAAAAACACTCCCTTGTGGAAACCTATATGGAAACCAGGAGCAGCTGGGAGCCAGCCTGAAGTGGTCATTACAGGTCATGGGAACCTTTCACAGTGCCACAAGGTGGCAGGAGCACCGTGGCCCCTGGATGTGGAGGAAAAGGCAGGATGGAGATAGCAGAAGGGACAGCTGTTTCCTTCCTCAGTGCCTTCTACTGTTCGGGGAGCAGGAAGCTGTGGCAGGTGGAGAGCAGAGTGGGAGGTTTATCTGCTGTCTTTTACAAAGCCACTTGCTGTAGAGAGACTGCCAGTCACAGCAGCATCCAGCACAGCTACAGCCAGCATCAGTGAGTAGAGGGAACCTCATCCTAGAGCAGAGGGAGGGAGAACACTGACAAGGAGAAGACCTAGACTGTGCATAAGAGGGACATAAACCAGGAAGCCAAATACTGCGTTGCTTGAACCAGGCAACTCTGGTGGCACTGTACCCCAGTGTCCTGCCTAGCCAAGGATGGCATGGCATGCTTTGGTAAGGCAGGGACCTCACTGCTGAGCTGGTGGAGAAAGTGGCTGCATTCCAAGTCCCCTGCATGGTTGCTCTCAGCTGCTGAGCTCCAGCCAGCCCTCCTCATGGCTAATTCCTGCAGAGGAAGGGGTCTGGCACTCGTACTGCTAGGCTCAGCTCTTCTCCACTCCAGCCTGCTGCTGCCTGATAGGAACCTGGGAACACCATGCCACCTAGCACCCTCATTCTACAGCCTCCTAGGGGTCAGTACCAGGTGGGCAGCATCATATCCATCTCATTGATCCCTTTTCTCTCAGGCTCTCCACACACCTCCCTTCACACTGTTCTGGGAGACCCAGCTGCTGTCATTCTCCTCTTTGCTCCTCCCCAGCTTCAACCAACCACAACGTCCCCTGCAGCTGATTGCTGCAGGAGCATAGAAACACTCCTGCCCTGGCCAGCTTCCCTCTTTGCAAGCACAAAAGCTTTTTCCTGAGAGCAGTGGCTTACAACACCATAAACACACATATGCATACATAAAATATAATTTTAGAGCATCTGCAGAGCTAGAATATTTCTATCCCCTGTGCTTGGTGCCAGCAGCACAGCAAGATTTGGGCTGCAGCAGGAGCCCACGGGCACATTGCTCACCAATCCTGGCCCCACCAAGGTTTTCCTCCCACCTCTACCCAGCTTCTGAGCAGATTTGGGTAGCACCAGATGACCAGCATGAATCACACCGAGCTGGGAGCATGTGAGATGGCAGCTCGGTGAAGGCCCTGGCCCCGGTGGGTTGCGCAAGCAGGAATGGCCCTGGCAGCTGCTGCACTAACCACATCCAGCCGTGCCAGAGGGATTAACTCCCAGCATATCAGTTTGAGTCAAGAGTGCATAAAAGGGAAAGAGAAGCCTTTGATAGTGAACACAGTCTTGCAACGGGAGGACAAGAGAAGATGCTCAGATGCTCTTCAAGGCTGGCTTGGCCACATCCATCCCTTAGGGATGCATCCATAAGGGACTCACCAAATCACTATTTATACTCCAGTGTGCAAAGAAATTTTGTCCTTGAAAAGGAGGAGGGAAAAGGCTGAACCCTCCTCAAAGTCTCAGGACCAGACTGCACTGCAGGCCAGCCACCTACCCTCCCACCAAATCCTGACCACGTGCAGGGACAGTCCAGGGATGCTTTTTGTTGGGGCAGCAGAGGGAGCAACACAGTCAGTCTCCCCAGATCACTGGAGCATACATCCAGATGCCTCTGCAGCCCACACAGTCTTGAGAGATCAGAGGAAAGCTGCTGCTGTGACTGGGCAGATGTGCAGACACAAAGATGCGACGTGTGGCTCTGCAAAGCACTGATGGCTCCAGCCTTCTCCCAGCACAGTGGGTGCTTGCATACACCAGCAAGACAACTTGGTCCCATCACTCCCATCCTCCTGGGAAATTCTGCTTGCTCAGGACACCCATGTATAGCCCCAGCCACGTACCTGCCACAGGGCAGAGCAGAGCTGAGCCAGGTAGAGCAGACAGGTCACCATACTCACCAGCCTGCTCTTGTCCACAGAGAGAACATGGTTTGCTGAATGGCCCTGAAGCATCAGAATTAAGAGGGAAATCATGGGGCTGTTGGGATGGGCACCCATCGGTGCAACCCATGCCAGCAGGAGCAGGGACAAGATGCATGGCAAGGAACAAGGTTCAGGATTCAACCACACACACACCTACTGCAGGGCAGACAGCCCAGTGCACAGGGCTGAGTGGGACACAGACAGTCAGTATGCAGCCTCTGCTGTGCCAGTGCCACAGGCTGGCACTGCCCACACCTACCACACTGCCTTCCTGCTCTGCCCTGGCCATGCCTACCAGCCAGCAGCTGCCCACAGCCAGTGCAAGGGGTGTTGGGAATGACTGATGTCACAAATGCAAGAAATGGTTTCTTTCCCTGCATGCAGAGAAGGGAGTGTCACATTTGGACATGTACAGTGGTCAGGCTGAGAAAGGGACAAGGAATAGGGAGGAGAAGAGCCATGGGCCATGATGCACAGAGGATGTGGTAAAATAGATGGCAGATTTGGCAGTAAGGGGGCCACAGAGCAACCTGCAAGCTCTTCCTACTGCAAGAGCAGGCAACACAACACTACATAGGGGCTGCTGGCCCAGTCTGGCAGGTTTAGGGGGGGTCACCTCCTTTCAAACATGCCACACTGAACAACCAGCATCAGAGGTGTTCCATGTGCAAGTCAGTCTTGGACGAAGACTGTTTGGGATCAGGGGGAATATGGGAAAAAATATCAGGATGGCAAGTTTTAGGGGCAGGGAGGCAGAGAATGTAGCCCTGGTTTCTCTGCACAAACCTGCCCTCCATGCACACAGGGCTGTGGAGCCCTTGCAGCACTCTGCCCATCCTGTCAAGAGCACAGGGTCCCCAGATAGCCATCCTCTGTGCTCCACAGCATCACTATTCATACAGAAAAGGAAAGGCAATTAAACATAAGGTGCTGTAGCAGATGGCTGCAAAAGGAGCCCCCCCAGGCTGGTGCCCCCTTGTCCTTTCAGGGCACTTTTGGCACAGCAGTGCCAGCACTGGGAATACAGCTGGCCAAAGAGATTTGAGGCAAGGAGCAGACTTCCAGTAGCAGCCACTGCAAACTTCTCCACAGCCCAGCAGCTCTTGCTACCATTAACAGGAATCAGGCAGGCTCTGTGTCTGTTTCAGAAGGGATGCTCAGGGATGCAGCATTGACAAGGAGAGGTTTTCACAGTGGCTGAGTGTTCTGGCCCAGCCCAGCCCTCTGCTGCTCGCCTAGTTTCAGATAAGCTACTCTCCTTACCTGCATCCCCACCCAGCACATTCCAAACCTGCCACTCTGAACATTGCTCTTGCCTGGCTAGGCTGACCCTGCAGTGAGTACCTTGAGATCCTGTACTTGGCCTCTGCAGTACCAGCAAGACAATAATTAAATGCACAAGGGTCTCCACCTCCTCATTCACTACATGGCTGATGTAAGTGGCAGTCTGGTACATGCTGTACTGCATAGCTGCTCTCCCTGCTCTGGGAAGCATCCCCCCATCTGGAAAAACAAAGAGCCTCCAGCCAACCTGAGAAAATTCAAGGCATACAAGACCTCAGCATGCTGCCACACACCACCTCCCAGCATGGTTTCCTGGGACAATCAGTGTGTCCAGTAAAGCATGGGCATGTCACACCCTGAAGCACCCTTTCACCAAGACCAGCACAACACCTGCACTTACTAGAGACAAAAAAAAGTGAAACTGCTGTGGAAGCTCTGGCTCATCTCGATATCCCTAAGCTGACCACAGCCTTGGGAGGGCAAGCAGAGGTCTGCACAGGCAGCCATGCCCTCCTCCAGAGTGGCAGAAATCAACATGGTGCACTGAATGGTGCACTGAATGGTGCACTGCTGCCTCTTCCCTGGGAACAGGACCAGCAGCAGGACACACTGCTCTCCAAATCCTGCCTGGCTACTTTCTATGCTTCTCCTGGCAGCACAGCACGGTTGTAGGACGCATGGATGTCATGCTGGAGGGAAGAGACTGATAAAGGTTTCTGCCTACAGCACTGACAGCAGGGTTTGACCTGAAGCTCAGCAAGTCCCATGACATGCCTGCACATCCCTTTTCCCACCCCAGTGGATGTGGAGAACACAGCACTGGTGCAGCAGGCTCCTCTGGGCAACCAGAGAGGTGGAGAAATACTTCCAAGTATCACTCCCCACTGGGACTTCAAAGGCTACAGATTGCACAGAAACTTATTCTGCTGCCAGGATATTTTCCACCAAAAAATCCCAAGGAAAAGCAGAGTGCAATCTCTTCTCTGCTAAAACCAACCAGAACATGCCTTTCGTAAGAGCCAGAATTCCACCTCCTTCTTAGGGAGGGAAAGACCCCCACAAAGCCTGACTCTGCCAGGGCTGCCCAGCTAACCAACTGGTCCCTCAGACTTAGGATGAAGGAATCCTGAAACCTAATGATTACCCTGGAACACACATCAAGCTGTAGTCATGACAGTGTACATACACACCCAAAACAGGGCTTGGGGCAAGGTCATAGTCTCCAAGTCCAGTTACTAAAGTTTTGCACAGCAAGGTTTATGCAGCCCAGTGTGTAGGGCAGTAGAGGACTGTATCTACAGAAATATCCATTCCCTGACTTCCCTACAATGACTGAACTAACATGAGTTAGTTCAATCTAACTATTCTCTGGAGGTGGCCCAGCAACTGTAGCTGTTATTAGCAGTATTGGCTTTGTTGGGGTAGTTTTCTGTTTCTGAACATGGAAGAGTTTGATGAAATTTCATGGAAGAAAACACAAGAAATTAAAAAACTTGGATGAAAGAAAATTAAACCTGATGAAAACCCCTGAACAGAAAAATCCAATGGAAGTGCCTGATAAGATTAGCAGCAGTGTAATATGAAAAGAAAAAGCAATAAAGAGAACTTGGAAGCAGAACAAATAAAAGAATTATGACTTCTGGAAACACTTGCCTGACTTAAAAGTAATCAGATTTTGCCTTAACTTTTAAAATTAAAAAGACAGTCAATTTAAAACTGGGAGTTCTAGCAACCTACATGCTAAGCCCATAGATCAGTCTCATCTGTGAAAAATGGCAGTACAAACTCAGGCACTACATCCTTGTGCCAGAGCTGTTCAGTGGCTGAACACCTGGAACTAAAGCCTGATGAACTGCTACAGCAGCTCTGACAGTAGCAACCTTTTTGAAAGCAGAGGCAGGTGTGTGTGTGTGTGTGTGGGGAAATGTTTCAATTAATTTAGTGCACCCATTACTTTAGTCAAAGTTCAGAAAGTCATTGCAGGTTAACTCAGGAGAGACTGGTTCCCTTTTGTGCTGGTTTGAGGCTAACTGGAATATTTTAATGGAGAAATATTATAGGCTGTGAAAAGCAAACAATGGTGATGTCTACTTCACTCATAGGCTTGCTGAGATGTATAAGAATAAGAAGACAAACATAGATAAGACACAGAGAGTCTCTGTCTCTCTGGCTGCTTGTGTGTCTGCTGGCCTCCCTGCTAACCTAACTAACCACTCTGCTTCTAACCCCCCTCGTTGATCCTCCAAGCTCACCTTGCACATAAGGCAAACCCTGGGGTAAGGTAGAGGGGTGGGGAGAAGGTGGAAGGGTGGTTGGGAGCCCCTCCTGGGGATTCTGATTTCTGGGAAGGGGATTGTGTTTCTGTATTACCTTTAACTTGTATATTTCTGTAAATATTCCTGTCTGTTGTGTATATCTCTGCTTGTATATTGTGCTGAGCTGTAAATAGAGCTTCAGTCCTTAACTTCCAGCTGGCTGAGTCTAGTCTGGGGGATTTTACAAAGTGGGGGAGGGCAGAGAACTCCCAAACTATCACACCTTTCCAAGCCCAGTGAAGATGAAATGGGAGAGGATAATCTCTACTAGTTCTGAAATCTTAAAAGCCAGAAATAATCAGGTTATATGACTGGTTATATTTTACATCTTCTATACTGGAGAAGAGAAGACCTCGAGGGGACCTTATAGCAGCCTTCCAGTATCTGAAGGGGGCCTACAGGAAGGCTGGTAAGGTCTTGCAATGACAGGACAAGGGGCAATGGGTTTGAACTGGCAGAGGGGAGATTGCAACTGGATGTTAGGAGGAAGTTCTTTGCAGTGAGGGTGATGAGACACTGGAACAGGTTGCCCAGGGAGGTTGTGGCTGCTCCCTCCCTGGAGGTGTTCAAGGCCAGGTCAGATGAGGCCTTGAGTGACCTGTACTAGTGGGAGGTGTTCCTACCTATGGCAGGGAGTTGGAACTAGATGATCTTTGAGGTCCCTTCCGACCTTACCATTCTATGATTCTGTGGAACCTGCAAGTCCTGAGAGTCTCTTAGTGGTGCAGAGACCTCCAGATCACTGCTTGCAGGCTCAGGGTAGATAGGCAAACCTCCACATTTCTGGTCATTTCTCTCATGCTGCCTTGAGGATTATCCCATAATGACCAAATTTGTCAGAAGATAGGACAACTAATCACAGAACAGTTGAGGCTGAAAGGTGATTATCTAGTTCTGACTCCCTTCTCAAAGCAGGGTCAACTAAAAGAGTTTGCTTAGAGCCATTCCCAGACAGGTTTTGAGTATCTGCAAGTACAGAGACATTGCTCCAAACCAAAGCTGCCTACTGTTGTAACCAGGTCGTCCACACAGCTAGGTCCCAGCTCCTGGGCTAATGGGGGCTGTCCCAGCACAAGCTGGGTTCTTAGCACTAGCTGGGTTCTTAGCTGCACTGGTACTCTGTAGCTCATAACTGGCCACTTCCGAGCCTCACAAGCACCCCTCAGCTTGCCAGTCCTCACACAATACCTCAGCACCTCAACCTGTACCACTTCCCTGGTGTGTCATCCTAGCATGCACCATCACACTCAGTAGTGCAGCAAGGGGACTCCTCCAGCAGGGTCATCTTCAGCCAATGCAGGGTCCCCAGGCCTTGTCTTAGAGTTCCCCAGGCTCACTTTGGGCTACAGCTGAGAGCTGCTCGCCAGCTACCCTTCCAAACCTGGAATCTGCCCTAAATCCTCAACTTTTACCTTCTCTGAATTTCAGTCTCCCCTAGCTCATCCTAACCAGAACATCAAGCACCTTGTCTCAATCTCTGTCACCTCCTGTCCCAGCTATTTCCTACCACCAAATCCCAGGTTAACAATAAAGTGCTGTCCAGTGAACCAGGGAGAGTCCCTTCCCCTCTAATAGAAGGATCTCAGAATGGCAACACATTGTTCCACTGCCTTTTAGCACTCAGAGGGGTGCAGTGCATCTCAGCTCATTCAGATCCTGCTTTTTTCTCAGCTCACCCACAATTCACAGATGACAAGATGCTGGGGCTAGGGGAATTGGGTCACCCAAAGCTTTCACATGCTCCCACTGAGCAGAAGCACAGTTTCTCTGCTCTGGTACTCCACTTTAAAGACATCTTTACTTGAGATCAAACAGTGACATCACATAAGCCCCTCCTTGGTCAAAAGGGTACCCACAGCTTCTAATGGGGACTCTACAGGGAACTGCACAACTGTTCCCAGTGTTGAAATTCTTCCATACATTCTCCCCAGAGGCTGGGCAACATTACAGTAATTTCAATTAGGGAGGCATTTTCTTAGCCAAAGAGGTTTTCTCTGCAGCCCTTCATATGGTTCCAGCTCTTATGCCAACACAGCTATCCACTAAGAGAGGGTTGTACCAGGACAGGCGAGGCAGGACATCACTGGGGCTTAAGTAACCACCAAGACAAGTCATAAAAAGTGAACGTAATCAGGTGTCAGGTCAAGCAACGACTAAAGGTGAGAAAGAGACTGGGAGAGCAGGAAGGGAAGAGTTCATACTCCATGCTTGTCTACTCCACTTCTCCCCATGCCTCTGCAGAGAGGTCCCGTGGGACATGTGGTGCCAGGTCTCCCCCATTAACCAGCAACAACAGTGGCCTGGGGCGACAAGAAGGACTGCACACAGCTACCTGGCCAGGGCTGTCCCATTGTTGCTATAAGGGTGAGAGCAAATTGCTGCCATTGTCCCCAGGTAATAACAAGGTGTGATCACTGCCTAATTACCAGTCCCGGCTACACTTGAAACAATAACTTCAAGGCAGCTTTTAGAAGATGTTTATACATCTTACAAGTGTGAGTTGACACCAAGTGGGATCCTCAAAAGCTCTAAGATCTCTCATTGTTAAGGGATCTGATGGCTGGTTAGGGACTAAATGTAACCAAACTATAGTTGAAGGAAGTTGAGACTGGAGCTGTTTCTCCTGAAACAAAGCAAATCTGCTTTTGCTCTGAGCACAGTGTATCAGCAATGCAATATTTTCTTAAAACTTAGGGCTAAGCACACAAAATATATTTACAGCAATTAAAGTAGGTAAGAAGAGCTGTCTCACCAGATGCAGAAGTGAAGATGGTAAAAAGCTTTGGCGTTTATAGGACTCACGGAGGAGTCGCATTTGCACAGCACACTGATGTTTGCCTAAGAGTTTAGATGACTGATTAGTTTAATATCAATTGAATTCACTTGTGGGTGTTAGAAACATTTCTCCCTCTCCTTGCTGCTTCGGGAAAGCTTTCATAGTCTGTTAAGACGGGAGTGTTTCCTGCAAGGAATATTTTAAGGCAGTGACACTCCTCCTTCTACAATTCTGCAGATGTAGGCTCTGAACCTGTGTTGTAATCTGCCTTAACTTTCCCTCGAAGCAGAAGTCTCTGCGTGGAGGAAGTCTTTATCTGTAAGGGCTTACACACACCCCTGACCAGCATCCCCAACAAGCACTTCTATTTCTGTCCCTGTCAGCAGCCACCAAGTCATCGACGAGCTAGTTAACCTTAGGGAGAGCTCTGAAGAGGAGAGCAGCTACAGAGCAATTCAAGCCTTAGCTTTTTTTTTTTTTTTTTTCCCAGAGCGATCTGAAAGACATTCAGATGGAGTTGCAGGAGCCAGAGTGCTGCCATGGGAAGAAGGCAGAGGTTTAAGCTTAAGAGGGAAGCCGGAAAAGCCCATATGTGCTATGGAGTCAGAGGCTGTAGGGGTGCCAGCAGCCTCCTTGCTTTTATTTATTACTTATTTGTTTGCCAATGGCTGTTTGCCAGGCTACTTAAGACAAATCCTTCCTGAAAGAGCTGTTTCTGCTTCCCTCTCCATCTGGTACCCACCCCTGACCACCACTGTGTGGAGTATCAGGACTGGTCTCAGGGCCAGTCTTATTGTCTTTTGCTTTTCCCACACTTTGTCCCCTCTCTCCTATGATCAAATACCATAACCCATTTCAACAGCATCTTTTATCCCAAGCAGCACATTGTTCTGTCTCTTTGCTGCTCAGACAGGCAGTCTGATCCAACACACAGAACAGTAAAACCCCAACACGGGGCAAGGTGATTTCTGGTATCTCATTTGCCCATCCAGCTTTACCTTCGCCTCCTGCTCCCTGTACTCTCTGAAAGGGGAGAAGGCAGGCACGTATATCAGTGTTGAGATGGTGTCCAAGCAGTTAAAAGAAAGAAATAACATCAGCTAGTCAGACAAAGGTCTCTCCTTTTCCTGGATAACACCCATTCTCTTCAGGTGGTTTCTGCATTGCAAACCCACTGTGCAGCACTGCTGCTGTCAGAGAGGATGGGGAAGCAAGTGAAGGAGAAAGCAGGGCCTTGATTCATGGACAAACCGGGATGAAGTTGTAAATTGGGGAAGAGCAGCTTAGCCAGAGCATTAGATCATCCTGACCTGACAGCCCTTTCAGAGTCATCAGTCTCTCAAAGCTGAGAAGTGGGGAGATGTCCCTGCTCCTCCTCCCTAATAGCACTAAGCATTTCTAACACCACCAGGTGTGGGTTCTGAAGGGAGGATTCTGTAGCCAGGATGACGTGGGGACTGACCGAAAGCCATGACATGACATAGCTGTGGGATGACATTTTATCTCGCATCAAAGGACAGTAGCGCAGGCCAGCACGCCTGCAACGGGAGAGGACACGGAGGGGCTGGGGCTCGCTCCCTGCTGCTGTCTCTGGCTCACTCCCGCAGGCCAGCCAAGCCCCTGCTCCTCTGCGGGCCTCAGACGCCCATGAGGCGGGTGGAGATGAGCGTTCATTAAAACCACTTGGGTAGGTGAGAATGCGGGCAGGAAAACGGTATCTGAACAGAGCTAAGTGCCCAGAAATCTCCCACAGCAACAAACCGAACCCATCCCTGCAGCCCGGCCCTGGCGACCTCTGCCCGGTGCTGCCAAGGCCGGGCTGACAGACCCGCCCGGGGGGGGAAGCAAGTTGCCGCGGAGCATCCCCCCGGCAGTCCCAAAGCCGGGCCCACCTGGGACGCGCAGCCAAGCGATAAGCCCCACGCACAGCGACGCTTCCTCCTCGCCCCCATCACCCCACCGGTAGGATGGCGCCCCCGACCCTTTCGGCGGCCCCGGTCACCCCTCACTTGAGCCCCACAGCCTGCCGGGACCTCCGTCCGCTGCCGCGGCAGGCACCGGCCGAGCCTCGCAAACCCGAACCGCAGCTCCCGCCCCGGACTGACCTACTGGGAAGGGTGGTCCTGGCTCCGCTCCGGGCCCCGCGCCCGCCGTGCCTGCCTTCTCCTTTCCTCCCCGCGTCTGCCCCGTGCCGCCTGGCCGTGGGCTGCCCGGGCGGCCTCGCCAGGAGAAACGGAAAGGGCCGGGGCCGCCGCCGCTCCGCCCCACCGCCCGCCCCGCTGCGGCGGGGAGGCCGCGGTCCCCGGGCTTCTCCCCACCTCTTCACCGATGCTCGGGCGCTGAGGCCTGCGCTGCCTGCCACCGGGCTGCGAAGCAGCCGGAGCTCCGGTCCCCGCTGGGGGAGCCGCTTCCCAGCCCGAAACGGGGGCGAGCGGGCCCCCACCGCGCTGCCTACCGTGCGCCCCGCAGCATCCGTGCGGGGAGCGGAGGGCGAGACGGCGGTTCCGGCTCCTGGGTGCGGGGAGCTGCCGGCAGAGCGCCTGGGTGCGGGGCTGCGCGTCTCAGGCTGTTTCTGGGTTCAAGGCTGTGGCCGCCGCACCAGCCTCTCCGAATAGCTTCCGCGGCGCTCGGGCTCTTCGGGATGGCTTCCGAGCGTGTGCCACTGCGGGAGGCGAAGGGGCCTGCCGGGCAGTCAGCCTGGGCAGCAGGGGCATACGGCGGTCAGTCTCCAACAGAGGGGCAGGGACAGGTGGATGAGTGAGCAGGAGACCTCAACGGCGTTTGCAAACCCTCTCCCACTGATGCAGCATCACTGAATTGCTCGGCGGGGGTGATACCTAGGATACTTCCTAGGGGTCTCATTTCCGCAGAGCAGCTTGCTCCTTCCTGCCATCAGAAGTGACCAGCAGGTGTGACAGAGACCTGAGTCACCAAGGTACAAAAGGGCTTTGAGAAGCTGGTTTTCCTTAAGCATCGCACCCTGTTCCCCATCTCTCCAAACCATGAGGATGCAAGCCGTGCACCCCGGGCTGGTGAAGCAGCTACCGTCACACCCACAGCTGGGCTACCAGGAAACAGCCACCAGAATGCGATGGCACAGAAGTTCCACTAACATAGCAAGTGCTTCATTGCTACCACCTCATATGGGGGGCATGGGGTCCCACATTTGTGGCCTCTCTAGATGCTGAGTAAACAGTGCTGCTCTGCAACAACCTCTGGAAGCTCGTTTGGGCTCATTTCATCTCTTTCAGGCTGAAGAAGCACAGTCTATTGGCTAAATTCCTGCCATTTAGAGGACCTTCCAAGTCTGACAAACATAGCTGTGAAAGTCACCAGGAGAAGCATCAGGGAAGCAAAACATGTAAAGAGCTGTCAGCCAAGAGCTTCCCTCCATACTGTGATAGGCTGGCACAGCTCATGGACCATAACAGACCAGGGGGTGAAAAATAGGTTGTCTCACATAACGTCCTTCCTTTTTATTTCTGTTTTTTGGTTGGTTGTTTTTGTTTTTGTTTTTTCCAGGCTTCCCAAGGATTTCAACTGATTTCTGCTCTGCTGGAGCATGGTGCAGAGCACAGGTGGACTACAACATGATGTCTTTTGATAAAACTTTTCTGTAAGTGAGACTTTTGTCTCCAGCTGGTGACTTCTGAGAGCTGCCATAGCCCAAACAACACATACCTAAAATTTTAGGGAACATCTCAACAACAACAACAAAAAAGTTCTGAGTCTGTTTAACTGCTATCTCCTTCAGCCCCAGCAATATGTCTGTGTCACACAGCACCACCGAGGCTTGGAGACCTTGACTGCTGCCTTGCAGCAGGTGACATTGTCTGCCTCAGGAGAGAGCAGAGAAAAAACTTAGTACGTGTCCTCTACAAGCACTGTGCAATGGGGGGCCATGGGAGAAACAAATCTGTGGGTATTTTCTAAAGTGCCTTGCAGTTGTGATCTGCCACTGGGTCCCAAATTTTTGATACCCTAATTTTCAGCAAGTGCAGACTGTGTTTCATAAGCCAAGGCTTCTCTGACCTGCTGAACTGGAAACCAATACACTCTGTCATTGAAACTGGCAAATGCTGCTGGGAAATCTTTACTTCTGAGCAGAGCTGCCAACCTTACTGCTGGTGAGCTGCCCCAGTCCCAAAGGAATGAATACCTGCAACCCAACTGTGATTCCTGTGATTCTGTGATCTCTTGGCCCACCAAGACATCAGGGATCAAACAAAGCTGGCCAAGCCTACCCTGTGCATAAGTCAGGTTAGGGGTACTTGTTTCTTCCTGACTCTGATCCAGATTGTGTCTAGCTGGAATGGAATGGGAATAGAATAGAATAGAATAGAATAGAATAGAATAGAATAGAATAGAATAGAATAATAACCCAAGAGGGGAACACAGAGGTGTCCAAACAAGGAGAAGAACTCCTTCATTTTCTGTTATGTATTGGGCCTCAGTGGCTGTGACTTTGCCCAGGAAGAGCCTTGCAGGTATCATCTTACAAGGGTTCAGGTATCCCATGATTTTTATGTCCCTCCACATTTTTGTCAAGCACATGCAGTGTATCTCAGGCCCCAGCTCTGTGTGTGAAGAAGCCTGTTACCTCCTCCCTGTGCTGCCAATAACCCTGCAGCATTGCAGGAGACACATGGAGCCGCAGGCTGAGGCAGCAGAAAGATGAGGCACAGGTAGCTGCTTTACAGTTGGAGCTGTAGCACTGCATCCTGCTGTCTGGGTACTGCTCTCAGTTGTAATTCCTCATTTTCATCATGGCTTTAATATTTAAGATGAATTTCTCCAGGCTGGCTCAGTGTTTTGGGCTGAGTTTGTCTAGACATATTTCAGGCAAGTTGGTAAAACTGTTCCTGAGAATAACATCTGCAGAAAAAAGAATATTTTGCCCATGTTTTTAAAAAAGGCTGGTGGTTTCTCCTTTGCCAGCTCCAGTGTTTCTGAGCTTTGGAAAGAAATGCTGGCAAAGGCGTGGCCTTTACCCAGGTATATGCCCTGGAATATCCCTGTGGAACTGCTGCATGTCCCTGGAAAACTGCAGTTTGCCCAGGCCAGGGGCAGACCTGAAGGGTGCAGAAGTGAAAATACCTGTCAGTTCCTGTTCCTGGAGCAAATGAGACTGTGTCTGTGCCCCTGACTGGCAGCCCAGCCTGGCACAGCATGAGACTGCTGGGATGTCCCCATGCTTCTGCTTCTTGCCAAGATAGGCCAACTGGGGTGTGGCAAGCACAGCCCAGGAGTAGAGCCCTCAGCTGGAGCTTGCCTGTAGGCAACCATCAATTTGAGCTCTCACCTGGGGCAGAGGCCAGCATGAGATTTCATGAAGCCATGTGGTGCAGGTGGGCCTGCACATGGCAGGGGAAGGGGGGCTGGGGATGGGTAAAGGCACAAAATGGTTGGTCCTGGTGCAGCACAGCCCTGGATATGTCCCCATACTTTCTTTCCTGCGAACTGCTTCAAGGACAGAATGAATTGTTTCCTTGGAGGACTTTTTCCTTCATCATTACATTATGTTCATTCTTCAAAAGCAGGAATGAATATCTTCTCACCCTTGGACAAGTGTGGGATTATCATCCAGCTAGAGATGGAAACTGAAGAGCCTGAAGTTGCAATTACCCAGTGGTGCTGGGTGGTTTCCTGGGCATTCAGCACAGCCCAGCACTGCAGCCCTTCTGTGCTAACTTCCTCTCTGGGCGTGGGTGCTCAGCATTTCTTCCACTCCATAGCACCAAGTGGACACTTGGGAAATGAAGCTTAGTCTCAGTGTAAGGGAAATGTTAGTGAACTACCTTGCCTTGCATGGGCTGGGGGATGGTGGCTGCTCCTCAAGGCAGCTTTACCCATCCTCTACCAAGACCTGCCTGCCTTTCTCAGCACTGCCTGCCTCCTTCCTGAAGCACCTCCTGCTTGCTGTAACTAAGGAAACAGGGCTCCTGTAGGCAGCAGCTTCTTTCAGTGGGCAAAGGACCTGCAGGCACCATCCTGGCCTGAGGCAGTGCCAGTCCCATCCACAGCCTGGCCAGGGGCCTCCAGGCTACCCCATAGCCCATTCCCAGGTCCTACATGCCAGGCAGCACCTTCTGCATGCACCTCCCAAAATCTGAGGCAGAGCTGGCTGGAACTGACCAACATCCCTCCAAACAGGGAGAGACTCCCTGCCCTTCCCTGAGATCTGCCTGGCAGGGACTCTTGGTCTCAAGCGAGATGCCTCTCCCTCACTACAAGAGACTCAAGCTTTGCAAAAACAGAGACTTGGAAGAGCTGCAGCACTGAGCTCTCATCACACCAGCCACCTCAATTCCATTAATTAAAAAAGTTAATTTCCTAATTTTCAAGTGCTGACCTCAGACCTTTGCAGTGCTCTTTGAAGGCAGCTTGCCATTGGGGATTATAGAGAAACCAGGGCCGCAGCTGCTAAGCTGGAAAATTGTCTTTCCCCTGTGCCAGCTCCCTCAAGGCTGGGTGTCTGCATGCTTGTAATTTCAAATTTGCTTCAAACATCACCCAACACCCAGGCTGTGTGACCAGGCACTAATCAGTTACATTAAAATATGCTAATTGGCTCTTCCTAATTGCCAGTCAGGTGGGACACTGTGGCTCAAAGCTTACAGGCACTAGATTTCTCCATAGCTACAGACTGTAGTTTTTTAGCTGGCCTGGGGAAGTGAATTGTTCCCACAGTGTTACCCCATCACTGTCCACACTGCCTCTAAAGGCATCATGACTGGGCCCTCAACAGAGGAAGCTCAAGTTGTCCAAGCTACTGATGCAGTTTAAATCCAACTACTCATCTCGATGAATACCATCCCTGGTCTTCCCAGCTGTCAATCACCACTGCCTCCAGTGATTCTTCTGTGGGTGCTTCCACTTGCTTCTGTATTGCTGTGACTGGTGTAGCTTCTTGCTTGAGGGTTTCCTCTTTTCACCTCAGCATCCTGCTATTAACAAATGTTCTCCACTTTTCCCTCCCCAGACCCTGCCTTTTGTACCACAAAGTGCTTCACTCAACCCCTTGAAGAAGGACTGTGGCCGTTTGAGTTAGATTCCTACCTCAGACATAAAAAAATTCAGAACAGAGAAACTCAGAAGTGGAATCTCTGAGTGGAGAGGTGAACGTTCTAGGGATAGGCCATATAATGGCAACAATGGATAAGAATATATTTTCATTGGAGCATCAAGAGCTTTATGTCTGGAAGCACAGCTTGGACCTTCCCCTCGCTGCTTCTGCTGCTTCGCCTGCGCCTGCTGCTATCTTCCCCTGCCGCTGTTCTGGCTGCTGCTGCTTTTGCTGCTTTGCCACCGCTTGACCCCTTCCCCATCTTCCTTCAAGTTATTATATCCCTGCAGTAGTTATATTCTCCCTATACTGTTATATTTAGTTTAAACTATAAGAAATACAATTTCTCATTTTTTTTTCCTGACTTCACAAAAAAATCCGTGTTGTGGTGAGTTCATTCTACCAGGGAGGGATCCACCCTAACCTGGTACAAGGACCCATTGCAGATCTTCTAGACCTGCAGGCTTGCACTTGGTGATGCCAAACCAGCATTTGTGTAACAAATATCCTCGATTCCTGTGAAAATAGGTAGTTTGCACTTCCCCAGAGCTCAGACCTACTGCCCATCTGCCCTTTCAGTGACTGATGCTCTGAGCTGGCCCTGTGTCTGCTCTGAAAGCCCAGAGTGTGATGTATTGCTTGCTTGTGGTTCTAGAGGTGTACACACACAGAAATGCAAGGCCATTTGCTCTGTGAAAAATGGATCTCCTTTTCTTATGCATATGTGTGTGAAAGAGAAACAAAATAAATACATGATTATATGGAGCTTGGCTGTGGATCAGAGTCAAATCTTTACGGTACATCTGAAGGCAGTGACCCCTCTGCATCGGGAGGTGCAACCGGTAATTCCTGATAGACAAGAAGAAGATCCAGGCTGAGCACTTGACCTTCTGAAGCAGGAAATGGCATTTGCAATGATGCTTCAAGCAATGGAAGGCTGATTTGCAGAGATACCAGGGAAAAGTGATGGTAGCTTTAATGAGAATGTCAGTGGACTATGGGGGAAGGATGTAAACTGACAGGCTGAGCTGGAAGAGCCAGTGAGGAAGATGCACATCATGTAATGAACCACATCCCCATGCTGGCCAAATGCAGGGCTCTGTGCAGGCTGTGTCTCTGCCCACATGTTTGACCTTCCTGGGGGCAAACACTCAGTGCACTGATGTTCTCCCCAGCTAAAACAGTTACCAGCAGAGCAGCTAGATCAGTGGTGCAGTCCTTTATGAATGACATTAACTCTAAACAAGCTGTCTCATACACAAAATATTCAACAAAATCATCTCTCCTAAGTAGCTCTAAGCCCTCCATGTACAGAATAGTGTTAGAATGAAAAAAAAAAAAAATCAAAAGGAAATAAAAGGGAAGGACTACCCTGAGCCACAAAGGGGATTTGTGTACACTAGCATTTGATTTCTGGAAGCAGCTGGCAGCAAACACCTTGAGAAGAGCAAATGTGTCCTGAAAGAGATTCAGAAGCCACATAAAACGTAAGCATCCACAACACCTTACAGCAAGGTGTTCCTCGGGTAAGCCACATGTGTGAAAAGCACAATGTCTCCTTACAGTTCTTCTGACCCACTCACCAACTACTTTCACCCACTTCACAGGCTGGAACATGCAATCAATGTTTGAGCCTTTTTATCAACAAATAATTATTTATTCATTTCCCTGCTCATGCTGCTGACTTTACCTATGTGTTTACTGCTTGTGCAATATATCGTCTTCAACTTCATCATGATCTTCGCACCTGCTTTCTCCATTCCCTCCTTCCACATGCACATAAATGAAGCCATCACTCAGGCAGAGACAACTTGGGGTTTATCAGGCTGGAATGACACCAGAAAACAGTTGGGAATGCTCAGCTGGGAAGTGTCAGTGGATGGCATGATATTAATGGCTAATAATTCTATCTCATTATAAAAGCAAAACCCTGAAGCACTGATGAATGCAGCCCTGCTTCTAGAAGGTCCTTATCTGCCTGCCCAGGTAGCTCAGCAACTGGCAGCTCTGCCAGAGCTTCAGCAGATCTCCAAGAGCCCCAGGGCTCTAGCACACTGAGACAAGGCAGATGTGGTGGCCATTTTGCTCTCTGTTGGTGATGTATGTACTATGCGGTGTAACAAATACGTAGAAAGCACTGAAGCTCCCAAGCAAAACCTTGGAGAGTTGGAGCAGGTTTAGCCACGTTGTAACAGAGCATGAATCACTGCAGCAGGCAAGATTCACACCTGATGCAGCTTTTATCCTCCTGCAGTAAGGCCTGCAGTCCTCACCAGTAGTAATCTGAGGAGCTCTGGGTGGGGGATGCTGCTTTGCAGGTGGATCCTTCTTGGGGAGAAAATGTTGCCCAGTTTATATTAGCCTCTGACAAGGTGGCATTTCAATAAGAGATGAGTGTGGAGCTCCCTGGGGCCATATTTAATGGGTAGGTTGGAGCCAGCTGAACCTTGATGTTGTCTGTCTTGGACACACAAGCAAGTACCATAGGAAAAGTCAGTGTTCCTGGAGTGTGGTGGTCTCTGCAGCCTCTGGATTTGCTGCTCTTTCCTCACGGGCAAGATGATAAAGACTTTGAGGAGGTGACTGAGTGTGGAGTTGCTGCTTCCCTTTACTTTGGTCATTGCTCCACTGCGTTCGGATGCGTCTCTGGCAAGGGAGAGCATCGGCAGGAGCCATGCTTTTCTGAAGACGACGCTGTTTGCCTCTGTCCGAGTCTTCCTGTTGCCCAATGAAAGCTTTCAGCCGCCCAGAGGAAGCCCTCCCTGAGGGGCACCGCTGCTGAGCGGGTGGGAAGAGCTTTGGGAAGCGGCTCGGCGAGGCTTCCCGGGGTGAGTCTGCAGCCAGCGCAGCGCTCCCCGCCGCTCCCGGCGGGCTCCCAGCGCCACCTGCCGGCTCTCCCGGGCATCTCCGCCGTGGCACTGCGGGATGGCGGCGGGGGTGCTCTCCTGTGCTTGTGTGCCAGCCCATCCCTGGCAGTCCCGGGGCCCGCTCCTCAGGAGGTGACCGGCTCAGCCGTCACACGGCTCAGCCGTCACACGTCAGGATAGGGAGGGTGCTTGGCAAGCAGGTGCCTCCCGCACAAAGTCCCTATCTTGGCGATCACCTCAGTCACTCCGTTGTCTCTTCCTGACTCCAACTACCCTTACTCTTTCCAGTTTTCACATCACACCTCAAGTCCCCGACATCATCATCTCTTCTGCTCTTGTTCCTCAGCTCCTTCCAGCCTCCCCCTGTACATCATGCCAGGGCCTCTTGTGCCCGTGCGCTCTCTAGGACTTCCCCTGGTGCCAGTGTCCGCAATGCCCCCAGAGTCCCCAAAGTGGTCATGCTCCCTCCCTCTTCCCGCTGCACAGCTGCTGCTCTTCTGCTCCCTGGGCACAGCCTGCCTGCTGTCTCCTCCAGCCCCATGGAGCAAGCCTCCTTTCCCCTGCTCTGAGTGAAGAAGATGTTGGCTTCTGCTTCTGGTAGGCATTTTGGACGCCTGGGTGCTGGCTGTGTTTATCTGAAACCCATCAGATAAGAGTCTGAGAGAAGCAAGTGAACCCTGAGAAAATCCAAGTTCCACTGCTATGGGACTTCCTTACTTCTTGTTGTTGTTGTTGTTTGTTTGTTGGTTTGGTTTGGTTTTGGTTTTGTTTCCTCCCATAACTCCTCACTCAGTCTTCAGAGGTGAATAATTCACCTCCTTCCTTGCTGTTTGCACTGTGGTGCTCTGTAGCCATCTTCTGCAGTCCTTCGCTGTGGAAAGTGCACTGCTCCTCCACTGCAGTCCTCTCTTGGGTTTTCCTCACTCAATCACTGCCCTTGTGAGGAGAAGGGAAAGTAAAGCCAAATGTGCCATCCCCACAGCAGACACTGCAGTCTCTGTAGGCCTTGGGCCACCACTGGCCTTTGTAGATGCCCAGAAGCTTGGAGATAAGGGTAATTACCACCAGGCAGGAGCATGTGCTGTCTTCAGGCAGCCTGATGTTTGGTTGTCCTTGATCAGGTGCCATTAATTTAACCATGGGCTTATTCAGAGCAGTGCTAAGGGCTTTATTTGTCTGATACCAAATGTATCAGGTGGTTCCTGGAACATGGCAAATATTTACCCATGATCAAATCATGTCTGTCTTTTTCTCTAGCTAAGAAAATAAAGTAGCATCTCAATTATCCTCCCCTTGATGCATTTAAGGAGAGTGTATAATTGGACCAAGGTTTAGCCTCCAGCCCTGCCCAACCCAGAAAGGGCATTTACCTCAGGGACTTGGTGTTCACTCCTAGTATCTGTAGGGATATTTGCCAACCAGGCACAAAGAAAGAGTGTACTCCACTGGGAGTCCAGGCCACACAGGGACTGGAGACAGGTGACTATGGGGCTGCCTCCATTTTCCTGAGGAGGACCTGGCTCTGCCTTGAAGAAGATCATGGACAAAGCTACACACAGACCAATATGATCTAAGCAATGCTGCTTTATTGAATATGAGCATTCACTTACATATGTTCTAACAGACTATGCAGGTTAGATCATAGGGGCAATGGGTTTAAACTGGCAGAGGGGAGATTTAAACTGGATGTTAGGAGGAAGTTCTTTACAGTGAGGATGTTGAGACACTGGCACAGGTTGCCCAGGGAGGTTGTGGCTGCTCCCTCCCCGGAGATGTTCAAGGCCAGGTTGGATGAGTCCTTGAGTGACCTGTACTAGTGGGAGGTCTCCCTGCCTATGGCAGGGGGTTGGAACTAGATGATCTTTGAGGTCCCTTCCCACTTTACCATTCTATGATTCTATTCTATTCCTCCACACTGCCTTTCATCCTCTTCCTGAATAGGGCTTTGAATTTCTTCTGCTAAAGCAAGCCAAGCCTGTTGTGAGAAAAGATAGGGACAGAAAGCTGCCCAGAGGATGCTCTAACTAGTAATGAGGCTGAACAGATGTCTAGCTGAGGGATGCAGAAAAAGGACCTCAACCTACTCAGGGATCAGTGTGGGAATCCCCTCCACATGAGCACCTGACTGGCAGGGATAATGGCCCTTCTTCTGCACTAAATCCAGGGCTTAAATCTGTGCTCAGAAAGTGAGTTGTCTGGGCTCTGAGTCCTCTAAGTCTGTCAGACTGAGTCCAGCATCTTTAATACCAAGCTACCTACTGGCTGGAACAGGCTCTGCTCCTTTAATAGAGCTGGGCAATTGTGCCTATAGTGCACAGGGACAGAGAAGGGCAAGAAGCAAGATGGTAGATGGAGGCCTGGTCTCTGCTCCCAGGGCTGTAAGTGGTTTTTATGTAATGAGTGATAAATGGAAACTGCATCCATTGGAGCATCTGGAAATGAAGCAGGCAGAATTCAGCCCTCCCTGTAGCAAAGAAGCAATCATTTAAAAGCCTTGCCAGCTGCAGCACGGCTGGGCCAGTGGCAGTGTGCAGAGCTGCTGCTGCACCAGTCGACAGCCAGTGTTTGTGCAGAGACAGAGTAATTTAGGAACTGCTCTTTACAGACCCACTGCAGGAGTACATTGATGACAGAGCAGGAGCCATGTGATGGCAGGGAGCAAGACTGCTTTTCCCAGAGCGCTGCTGCAGCAGGCAGGAGGATTAATCCAAGTCTGTTTTCTGGCATTGATTTAATACTGTGTTCATTTATCTGCAGCTCCTGCTGAAACATTCCACATTTCAGATATGATTTCACTGTTTCCAAGGCTGAAAGGCTTCCTTCTCTGGGGAGCAGCAGTTCTACAAGAGAACAAGTAGGAGCCCAAGGGAAGCAGCAAAAGGGAAGGAATATTTTATCTTTAGTAGCTGGTCATTTCCATTTTGGAGTCAGAGAAAGAAGAACCATCTGGTGGGTGTTGAATATTCACTATGTAAACAGTGACTTGGTTATGAATATGTGCATGTGTTGTTGTTATTTATTATTGATAGTATTCTCTAGTTGTGCATGACACTTCACAAGCCAAAAGGAAGAGCAGGAGTCTTGCACCTCGATGGGCACAATATAAATTTGCCACAATGCTCAACAACAACAGAGCACAGCAGGTGAGGGTTAGGCAAGCTGCTGAGGGTGGGGAGGAAGGTGCCACCATTGCCCATAAAGGCAGTGCAGAACTTCTGGAACAGTAGCTGCTGCTGCTCCTGCCAGCAGATTGCTTCAGATTACCACCTTGACATATCCATGCCTGTTATTTTGGGGTTTAATCCTCCCCTGCAATACGCACCATTTACATTTGTTATTTTAATTATCTGCTTAAGACTTCTGCTCCCACAATGTCCTGCCTGGTGATGATGCAGAATGAAGGGAATCTCAGTTCAACACCATTCCTTGCTGTGGTATTCATCTAGGTGTGATAGGGCTGCTCAGTTGGCTTGATTTTTTTTTTGGCTGAGGAGCTTCAAATCAGTCAGCTGAAACAGAAAGAGACATTTTATTGTGCACTTTTCCTGCTAAATAAAGTACCTCAAAAGCAAGAGAGGAGTCTCATAAAGTCCCAGGATGACATCTTGTTGTCTGAGTATAATACCCAATGCTGAAGCCTGCTGAGGAAGATAGGAATTTGAGAGCACCCAGACACCTGCAGAGGATGCTTAGAGCTTTGCAGGAAGAAGCCATCTGTAGCTATTTCCCCCTTACCTTGTCCTTTTTCTTTTCACTGCCTGAGCTTTTCTACAGGGATTTTGACAATGGCATTTAGGCATTCCTCTGGTTCCAATCCAGTACTGTAGGCAAGGTTTGATGAAGGGGGCAGTCATAAGCACTTGAAGGGAAAGATTTTGGGTCCCTTGGAGGGACACTCCTTACACTGCTATGAGGACAAGGCTTGGAGCACTTACGTGGCCAGAGGGGTGGAGGAATGGGTGGTCCACAGCCAGGAACAACAGCCCTGTCCTGACCTCAGTCCCATGTCTTCCCTCCTTCAACAGTCCCTTCCCATCTATCAAAAATTTCTACTCCTGTTGTTAGACTCTGACACATTGAACATTACTTGACTGCAAAAGTTTGTTTCCCAACACCAGCAAGCAGCAAATGAGCCAAATGTTGATTTTTACAACAGCTTTCCTAACACAGCAGAGTGTTTTGTACTCTGTGACTGAGTGCACTTGTTTCAAACAGGCCTGGGGCACAGGCCAGCTAGAACAGCCCAGAGCATCATCACCAGTGCCATATCTCAACTCCTTATAAATACATTGGCTGTTCAGTCTTTCAACTCTGCTCCCCAAAAGAGATGCTTATATGACTCCAAGAATGATGGAGATAGGCTAGCAAGGACAGGGAGACACATAAGAACTTTCACATAGGATGAGGCTATGTTAGTGACTGCTCTGATTTTTTGTGGCAAGAGCTCTGTATTCCTTGTTTAACATCTGTAAACAGCTGATATCCCTCAGCCACGGGACTCTCCTTATTAGTCCTTATTACTCATCACCAACTCCTTGGTTGCAGGAGGGAAAGCAGCCCCAGGTAGCCAGCCCCAACTCAGGCAGAAAAGCAAATCAGCTAATGTTTTGAGGGAAGGTCTTCCTTGTACCCTAGGCATCAACTCCTGTGTTTTAAAAAAGAATCATAGAATCATAGAATGGTAAGGTTGGAAGGGACCTCAAAGATCATCTAGTTCCAACCCCCTGCCATAGGCA
>WBNM01039218.1:0-38165 GCA_013399055.1 Ramphastos sulfuratus | reverse complement strand
CTTCCACCTTCTCCCCACCCCTATACCTTACCCCAAGGTTTTGAGGATCGGCCAGAGGAGGAGTTAGAAGAAGAAGTGGTTAGTGAATTTAATTTGTCGGAGAGAAGAAGCCAGAAGTTGCAGGATAGCCCCAGACACTGTCCCAGAGAGTGCCCCAAGCCTGACTGACTTATCTAATGTTTATGTTCTTAGTTTTATCTGTTGTCAGCAAGCCTATGAGTGAAGTAGACATCACCATTGTTTTCCTTTCACAGCCTGTAATATAATTTTCTCTATTAAAATACTCCAATTAGCCTTAAACCAGCACAAAAAGAAAAAATAAAAATAAAGAAAAAAGAAGAAAAAAGGAGAAAGAAAAAAGAAAAAAGAAGAATCTGTGTGTTGAAAGATCCACACATCTTAGAAAGTGATCCCTTTTTAAACTTGTCTAAATATACCCTTGGTGCTCACACTACTGAGACCACCTGAGTCTTGGACTTTCTGGCAGAAATGACAACAACTTGGTCTCTGTGATGGGTTGCTATACAGAGGTTCAGCAGGTGGATTTTGTTTAATAGACTTAAAACATCTTTTACAGCCTACTCAACCCATTCTTCATTTGGAGTCAATTGACCTTTTGTCAATAAGCCTTTGACTTTGTCTTCTGAAGTGCTGGAAATCCATTCACTAAAGAGCATCACACAGGGAAAGGCAGAGAACCCTTTTGAAGAAGTTCTAGGTGTGTTTTTTCTCCCTCAGTTCCATTTCTCCTCTTCATTCACATGGCTTATTGACCTGAAAATGTCTATCAAATACAAAGATACAGCAAGCCATGAATATATCCTTAGGCAACTCATTCACTTATTTACTTCAGAACTGTTTGCATCAGTTTTCAATGTATATCACTATCTGGATCATGTGTCCCTGCATAAACGCCTTGTACATCAAGCTCCTCCTAGCTTCATTTTACACTGAATCATAAGCTGTGAAGTTTGTAATAAGAAAAGAGCAGCTTCATCAACTGGGGAAGGCTCTGCATGCTCAGGCAGGAAGTATGGCTGTATAAACTCCTTTCCCTCCTCAACACTGTCCTTGGGGGAAGGAGAAGGGGAGGGCAGGTGAAGATTGGCCAGATGGGAACTGAAAATGAGGTTCAGTAGCTTAAGTCATAAATTCAGATACAGCATGAGCTTGACAGTGTGCTAAAGTCATGACCATCTGTCAACTGTTTAGTTACCCTCTCTTTCCTTGTTAATAAGTGTCCTCCTCACTGAAAACCCCAGCACGACTGATGCAGCACAACTGGCAATCTAGGTCAAAATTATTAAAACCTGGGTACCTAAAACTATGCTGTCAGTCTGTCTGACCTCAGTGCTGGCTGCCCTCAGCTCTCAGGTACTTGCACAACAAATACAATATCCCAGGTCTTTCAGTTTTTCTTTCAGAGGTCTCCAAAACACGGCTTAAGAGGAAAGATTGAGGCAATAAGATAGCTTCAACTAGAGAAGATATTGTAACCACTTTCAAGTATGTGAGAGACTGCAGAGAAGAAAGGATTTATCTGTTCTCTGTATCCACTGGGCTGAGGACTAAGACCTTAGATTGCCACAAGGGAGTGTCAAGTTAGGTATGAGGACGTAGTCTGAGAGGGTAACAATGTGCTGGGTGGATTGCCTGGAATGGTGAAGGAATCTCCATCTTTGGGACCTGATTAGACTCTTGTCTAATAGGGATAGGTATACTTGGGACAAGGATATGGAGGAACTGGGAGAAATGATTGAGTTGGCCTCTGAATGTCATTTCTCACTCTGGGTTGGAGCTTAGCATTAGTTTATTGTTTCAGTAAGGTGAGGTCCGTCCTGACCACCTCAGCAATGTAACCCAGAGAGAAGTGAAGAAAGGACTGAAGTCCCTTTTCTTCCCTGTTCATGTCTCCACCTTGACAGATGAGAAGGGAGAGCTGCGTGCTGCCAACCATGCTGTACTCATTCTGTTGCTAAATTGAAGACATCATGTCTCACCTGCTGCTTTTTATGGCAAATCAACTTTCCCTAACCAAACAGGAAGCCTCTTCAGACGTTGTGGGTGTTGGAATTTTGAAAGCTAACTAACTGGAAAAAGAAAATAAAAAGCCCACAAAAACTTCACAAGGCTTGTATTTAAGTGATAATTCGAGGCAAGTAGCACTGGGTTTAGCACAGAGCACATTCATTTCTTCCAAACTATCCTAGCAAATAGCAGAGATTAACTCAGTCGTTTCAGAGGAAAAATCACCATCAGGCTGTAATCTTGAATGCTGAACTAATGGGGCTGTCTGAGGCAGTATACATTCTGAGTTGGAGGAAATTATGCATCATTTAGGATGCAATTTAAAGTGAGACTTCGAAAGATGTTGGGTAGGCATAACAGAGCATGGCATCAACCGGAACTGGTTTTTATTCTGCTTTAAATGTCTATACACAAGGAACTTGGAGATTCAGGGATCAAGATACCTAAACTGTCATCTGCCAGTCAACAGGTGTAACTCAGGTTAGTGAGCTAGATTATGAAAACATCAATTGACAGCTGTACAGCTTATGCCACTGGCTTCCTACCCTGCTTGTTAAAGGGACATACTGTGAAAGGGTCCATACAGCTATGTGCAAAGCCCCTCTGCATAGCTGGACAGCAGGTAAAAGTGGACTTGTAACACTCAGTGGCATCAAGGATAGGATGAGAAAAAGGGGCTGGCTGCAATACACTGTATGAATTACTGGAGAACATCTGCATTGTAGGTAATAACAACAACAAATTGCTCTTACAGGTGTTGCTCATGGCCAGCTGCCAAGGTCCTCCAGAGAAAGCCATCCTGCATGATCCCTACCTTGTTCAAAAGAAAGGAAAATCTTGACATATGAGTGACACAATTTACCTGTTCTTGAAAAGCAGGATGGTTACAGTACTCCATCCTCTGGGTCACAACCAAACTCTGTCTAGGGAATCTTTGTCTTCCCAGAGGTGGAAAAGGAAGATAATATTTCTGTGTACCACACCTCTGAATTCTCTTGTGATGTTGATTTTACAGAGGAAGAAAATCAAATTGCTCCAAATTAACTTCCGTTCTCGTTATTCACTTACTCCCTGTGCTAATCTTCTAATTTACCCCTATCTTTCTCATATACATGTGCATATGCATAGGGAAATTCATCCTCAGGCAACTTCTCCCCCATCCTGCCAACAGCTCATCATAACACCACAAACAGCACTGAAAGAGCAATTTTTAATTTTTTTTTACTGTATTCTAAAATATGAAGCCAGTATTTTGACAGTGAGAAATCGTAAACGCCAATTTGCAGGGGCATTTTAATAAGACTGTGCAGATAATCTGCTTCACCATTCTTCCATGCCAGTGGAAAATCCCTTCCCTTCCCTTCCCTTCCCTTCCCTTCCCTTCCCTTCCCTTCCCTTCCCTTCCCTTCCCTTCCCTTCCCTTCCCCTATGGCTTATAATGCTCCCTACACAGGCAGGATTAATGTCTTTCATGAGATGCAGTCTCTTCAGTCAAGAATCTTTCATGACATGAAAAGCTTTCTCCATAATTCTTTTTATTATTATTTTGATGTAAGCTGTTCAAATAGGGAGAAAACACTGTCTGATTATTTAAAGATAAAATCCAGGCTGGGTCACGTATCTTTATTGCAAGGCTCAGACTACTTTAAGTTGATGAGCTGAAGGAATATTGGAGGATTTTTATTCTCAGTAGTCGTGACAGGAGAATGAGGGAGGTGGGAGTGAAAGCTCAATCGGTTCTGAGCAGCTCTCTCCCCAGCTCTGCTGAAGGTGTCTCTTAGTTGTTCATCACTGCAGATCCAGTGCTTACAGACATGGTTTGCATTTTCTTTTATTATCGCTCCTGTTTGTCTCAGAAATGTTGAATCATTAAAGTTATCTGTGAAAAAAAAAAAGAAAAAAAAGAGTTTTTTTCTGATAAAGAACCCTTGAACACTTGGTTGCTGTCATCACCCTCCTTGCTAGTGCATGAGCAGGAGACAAATACAGTTAGTCTTTCCTACAGGCTTCTCTCCCTAGAAACTGAGACAAGAAACACACTTTAATTTTGCTCTGAACCTTCAGGCAAAGGGAGAGTCTCTTCTGCAGAAAGAGAGTCTGTGCTTAGAGGCTGGTCAGTGAATATAAGATTAGGTTAAAAACGTCTTTCTTTGACTTTTGGCGAGTGCAGCATTTGAATGTCTCCATGGGCAAAGCTGCAGCCCAGCAACACTCTTCTCTCCTTTTCTCCTGTCATGGGTGGCTCATCTGTGGAGGAAGAGGGATGCTTTCCATCAGAGCCAGGGGAGTGCAGCGTGTAGGTGTGTAGGAGAATGAGAGGCTGTGCACAGTGCCTGTGTAGACAATACAAGGATTGTGTGAGTGGGCAGAGAGGGGTGAGGGTGTGCAGCTGTCAGAGGATAAACATGCCTGTAAAGCTTCTACCCCCATGTCATACTGCCCAGTTGCCACCTGCTCAGTTCAAAGAATTTCCTAGCTACCTGCTGTTGCTCTGCAACCTCAGGGACGCTTTGAACCTACAGACATTTTCCTTAAAATTTCTCTCTGCTTCGAATCACAGTTCCGACTGGGACAGTTTTGGGAGTGGCAGGGAGACTGAGGAAGACCTCAGTTTGCCTTCCGCACACACACTGCGAGAAGTAAGAACGCGCTGCGGAGTGGAAAAGACAAATCTCCCTTCTCACCTCCCTGCTCTTCCCGTGGGACTTGTCCGGAGCTCATACCCTATGCACACCCTTCTCCTTCTCAGGGTCCAGGGTGGTGGTGGGAAGCAGAGGGACTCACAGGAGATGCGGGTGGTGCTGAAGGGACAGCGCCGGGGCTGACGGCTCGGGCCGAGGCAGGCACATAGACAGGGATGGGGACAGGGGCAGAGGTGGGCGCAGGGACAAGGGCAGGGGCAGGAGCACAGACAGGGACAAGGAGAGCGACCGAACACTGACGAAGTCGAGGGAGGGAAAGGACCGGGCGAAAAGAGGGCTAGGAGGAAAGAAAGAGAGGGAGGAGAGGGGGCAAGGGCTGAAAAGCACGGGGATTAGGGAGAGAGACCGGGCAGGAGACCGAGACGAACAGAGACAAGGCAGGGAGAAGTGGTAGGGAGAAGGCCGAACCGGGCGGGAGAGGAAAAGGGGAAGAGGAGGAAAGGAGAGAGTGGGAGGGAGGGCAGGCGTTGACCTACACTCCTGCTCAGCTGCCGTGGTCGGTCTCGGTGTGGCCGGAGGCGGCCGCCGCACCGGGAGCCAGCAGTGGCTCCGCCGGCGCCAGACGTGCCGGTACCGGGCGGCCCCACGCTGCACCCGGGGACCAGGGAACTGAAACGTGGCGGCATGAAGCGACCAGCGCCGCGGGACCGAGGCGGAATCGATATCCCGGAGCTCTGCAAATATAGCGGCCCCGTGAAGCCCCTATGGCTGCAGGCGAAGGGCAGCTATCGCCGCTGCCGGGGCACCCCGGGCACTCACCCCCCAACCCAGCTAGCGTTTGGTCCCCCGGGCTGTCCTGTGCCCTGGCGAGGCAGGCTGAGCCCCAGGGCCAAACAGTATCGGGACCAGGGGTGCTGACCGCGCCAGCGAGGACGCTCCGTCCCTGGCCGGAGCCCCGGCTGCAGCCGCGGGGCCGCGCGGTTCGGTAGCCCAGCGCCGCAGGTTGCATCCGGACAGCACTTGAGCAGCTGCTTTGTGCATTTTCTAATTTCGTGCAGAGCAGGGCAGCGGTTATAGAGGTAATCTGTAGATCCACGGCTTTAAAGGATAAATCAGAGCATTGGATTTGATCCGTATTGCAGTGGATTAGAGCAACCTCTCCCCCCTCCTCTTCCCCCTTCCCCCCCCCCCTTTCAATTCACTCCCCCCTCCTCCAGCACCACCTTTTTTCCTCTCATGCAATACCAAAACTGACCCTGCCTGGTAGAGGGACTGTGCTAGGCGAGCAGAGCGGCGCCCACGTCGCCGGCACACCAAGGGAGCCGGCTCTCCTCTCCAGCCTCCGCAGCCCCTCCGGGGCGTCGCTGCTGCAAGTTCCCCGGAGGGAGACGCCGGGGCTGGGGAGTCTCCTTCGGGCGCCGAGAAGCGGTCACTGCCTACAGGCTCTCCCTTTGCCCCGGCCCATCTGCGGTCGTAGGGCGGCAGCGAGGGCCAGCGGTCCCCGGAGGGCATTTCCCGGAGGCAACGGAGACGGGACCAGGCAGGAAATGGAAGGATGAAGTGTGCAGCCGGAGCGGTGATGTTCCTTCTCTCCTTGCTTTCCCCTGCAGGAACGTAATCCGCAATGCTAGTTCTCAGGTTGCTCAATGTTGTCGCTCCAGCCTACTTCTTGTGCATCTCCCTAGTGACCTTCGTTCTCCAGATCTTTCTCTTCATACCCAGCATGTTCAGAGACCCTTCCATCACCCCACTTTTCTCTCCTGCTCTGCTGCATGGGGCTCTCTTCCTCTTCCTCTCAGCTAATGCCCTGGGCAACTACGTCCTTGTGATCCGGAACTCCCCGGAGGACTTGGGGAAGGGCTTAAACTTGGGCAAAGGAGCCGAAGTGGTGACAGACTGGCTGGATGGAAGCAGGTCCCCTGGCTCAGCCTTGCCCAGCACTCACTTCTGTAGACTGTGTGCCAGAGTCACCCAGAGGCATGACCACCACTGTTTCTTCACAGGGAACTGCATTGGGAGCAGAAACATGCGAAACTTCATCATGTTCTGCCTCTACACCTCCCTGGCTTGCCTCCACTCCCTGGTGGCAGGCATGACTTACATTTCTGCTGCACTCTCCATGTCCTTTGCAAACCCACTGGCCTTCCTTACTCTTCTGCCTCACTCCATCAGCCAGTTCTTCTCAGGTAAGGACTCCTTCCTTGTAGATGAGAAGCATCTTTCTCCTCCAGGGGCTGGAGGACATGATCTTTCTCAGAGAGCTGTGTGTGTGGATCGGTGGTGGGAAACTGGGCAAGAGGGAGAATTGGTTGTGTTTGACCAAGTCCCCTTTAGAGGTTAGAGACAGCCTTTGCAAAGAACTTCACTTCACCTGAATAAAGTGCATTAGGCTCTGGAAAACAGCCCACAGTCAGCTTGCCAGTGATAGAACTGGGCTAGCTGTTGTACTGCCAGTGAGGGAGATCTTTTGTCTGCCGTACAGGCAGAGCTTCAGGGCCTGTAGGTTTTTGGATCCTATAAGTTTGTAGATTCCTTAGATCCAAGTGGAGATCCTTTCATTCTCTTCATCCAGGTCCACTCTCTCCTCTGCTGTTACCCACCTCCTGCCTCCTTACTGAAGCACAAACTTACTGAAATCTTGTCATTGGCCCATCACAGGAGAATTGGTGTTCAGGCAGTAGAAACCAGGAGAGTTAATGGGACTTGATTAGCCTCCTTTCTTGTGAAGACAGGCTACATCAGAGGTCCACAGAGAACCAGAACTCTGTGCCTGCTCTTTATGAGATCTCCACACAAAAAGCAACTGCCTCTTTCTCCTTGTCCTCATCCCTTACCCTTCCTTCTGCTTCTCCCCCTTTCTCCTCTCTCCTTGCCTTTCCATAAACCTCAATACCCCTTCTCCTTATTTATTCTGCTCCCATAGCTTTCTCTGCTCTTCCAACCTCATGTCTTCACCTTTCAACATGTATTTAAGCTCTCAACCTTTTCTCTGTCCAAACCCAAGAGCTACATAAAACCCAGTCCCAGAGAAGGGACTATGTGAACAGCCTAGACTGCTACTCTGCTCTGAAAGCAACTGCAAAAAAAAATGCTTTTCCCCCACTATGCAGCTCATGTCTTGCACACTTTGATCAGCTTTAGCTTTCATTAGACAAAAATAGGTATCCCATACATTTTAGCTTTGCAGGTTCAGGTAATCTCAGTAAGAAGGTCCCAGAGTCTGTTCTGGCTTGTGCAGAGTCACCACAAGTGTTGACTCTGATCTGAGCATAAAGCCTCTCCTGCTGGTGGTACAGGAGCCAGAGAGGCCTCAGCCTGCTCTTTGGATTCCAGGCTATGTTTGTGGGTTGCCATCTGAAAACAAATATCTCTCTGCTTGGCAAGTTGGCAGATTTATCCTGGTAATCACTGAGAGACGATAAACATGAAATCCTGCCATGACATTTTTATGGAGTCATTTTTCCAAGTAAAAGAATTTCTGTAAATAATTGCACGAGCTTCACTAGCATTAAAAACACTGAGACTCATTTTCCTCTGTTCCTGAGCTCTGCTCAGCACAGCAGCCTGGGACCTGAGAGGAAATTATTAAGGAATAAATTCTGTCTTTCTGGCTCTGAGGGCTCATCTACACCAAACGGGTCCTAAGATATATATGAAGAGCTACTGAAGTGCCCCAGCTCTGGTGTCAGCAACTAACAACTATGCAAAGACAGCACGTAGGACACAATGGGGCTGGGATCCAGGACACCCTTGAGAACCAGCAGCTCCCAGCACCTCCTGCTGAACCCTTTGCTTGGCTGTGGTGAGAACTGCTGCCTCAATATATTAGTGTGTGGTATCTTGGTTGCTTGGTCTGCTGGGTTTCTACCCAGCACATTTAACATCTAGCTCGGGAAATAAAAACACAGACTGAAATAGTTACATGAAAGTGTTGTCCACCCAATATTTTTAAACTAACATAACTATTAAGGGGCTGTCATAGGTTATTTTTTTTTCCTCTATCACATACTCTACACTGGAGGAGAGGTAAAGGAGAATGAAGGAAAGCTGATGGTCTTGTATCAATTGAGTGTTCCCTGCTTTCATGCTAGGAAATTTTTCAGTTGGTTTGTTCTGCCCAGACTGTGCTTGGGCATGTAGTTTAGAATCTGATCCAGAGTCTATAATTTCAGCCTGTGATTCAGCTTTTCTGGCAGAGATAATGTATGGCAATAAGCTTGAGATCACACCAGGTCACTTAGGGCAAAAGCGAATCTGAGACTAAAATGGACTGTGGTGATGAAAGACAAATGGAAAGCACTTCTGTAAACACAGGCCAGATTTGATCCACAAAAGATATTGTGAAAAATACTTTATCTAGGTAACCTAAAGAAGAGGTTAAAAAAATCATACATCTGGAAAGCATGGCTCGGAGATGCTTAACATTTGCAAACATAAACAAGGATAATTAATTTTGTGATGTCAGATTTCAGCAGTTCATAGAAATAAAGCTTACAACTACCTTGAAAAGAAAATGTCTGTCTTTCTCCTATCCCATATGAATATCAGCTGTAGGAAAGGACAAATATCTGTCACACTCTGGTCCAGTAGAAGAGGGGTAGAGAAACCTGTATTTAGTTCTGGGCTTCTTACCTGACAGGTTAAGTTATCCTGACAGAATTGGTATGAGGTTTCGTCATCATCCTAAGGGGCTGCTTCTTCCCTTGCTGTATTGCATATGAAGCCCTCTGAGCTGAATGGGATCTAATAAGAAGGGAAAGATGACATTGCATTCAGGAAGAAAAATTGAATTGCTCCTGTGCCTTTTTCAAGTGAGGGCAATCTCTGAAAGCTTGAGGCTGTAGTCAGCGTCCTTGCAAATCATCCTCAGAGGAGCCTGTTTGCTGAGTCCAGAGCTTGCTGTGATTGCCATGAATCAGCCCCAATCTCTCACTTACAGTATTGTCAGGATTCAGAGACCGCAAAGCCAGATGACACCATCTAATCTGTCCTTCTGCATAGCAGAAGCAGCCTTATGTTGAATTTAAAACTTGAAGCAGCCACCCACCTGTTTTAGGCAGCACACCTCTACTGTGCTGGAGCAAGGGATCCAGCACAATTGCTCTTGTTGGGCCTTAAAGCAACCAGAACTTCCACCCTCCAGAGTCTGTCTGCTAAATGGTGTTCCAGAGGGACAGGAGCATGTGCAAGCTTTCTCATTTCTAAGTCTTGAAGGAACCAGGGAGAGGGTATCAGCTATTTATACCAGTATTGGCACACTTAATTTTCTTTGGGTGCCAGTGTGTAAATATGGCTGTTTAATAATACAGCAATATACACAAAACACACATGTGCATATTCACAGGCACACACAAAGAATATTATTTTAATGGCCATAGATCTACCTAGATGCTGAAAGGTCACTCAGTGGTACCTGAGATTGTACTGATGTTTTCCAGAGGAAGTTCTGAAATCATTGTAGAGGAAAAGGCCTCCAGAATATTTTTATTTAAATATATTGAGTGTAAATATATACTACAAAAACTGTTGAACCAGGAGCTTCAGACCTAAGAAATGTTTTGAGCATTCCTGCAACAGGTTTTAAAAAGGAATTGGTATTGTAATCTAGAAAGCTTTCTGTTTCTTGTGTTCGTATGAAACCGATCTTTGCCCAGTGGTAGGAAAGTCATTACTGATTTGCTTTACTTTTTAAACACATTTTTAATATATACATATAGTGCTGAGAGAGACATGTCCCAAATCTTTCTGCCTGGTATTAATGCACACACTAGGCTTCTGGAAGCATCTTCATGCTCTAGGATCCACAACTCTTTTCAAAAGGAACCTAGAAATTCTAGATTCACTGTAATGAGTGGGTAGATCCTGAACTAAATTAACCATTCTTGAAAATCATGCTGAAGTCTTGCAGACATGATTTTATTTCTGGCTGAATTTGGCCCTGTAAGCTAAATCCTTACATTAACAGCAAAGAGAGAACTGTGTGGAGACCATTATCATTTTACTATTTCCTCATTGGGGTCCATTGCAACAGGCACTACAACGCAAACAGCTGCACCCAGCTAAAGCAGCCTCTCTTGCTCCTCACTCCCCACTTGAGGTCAGAGAATACAGGCAGCTAGTTGATTCTTGAGGCTGAGTGTTACACTGGCATGTGAGGTCTGTCTAAACTCTTCCTTTTCCTGTCCTCCCTCCCTCTGACTCTTTGTCTGCAGGAGCTCTCCTTAGCTCTGAGATGTTTGTCATTCTCATGCTCTACCTCTGGCTTGGGATCGGACTGGCCTGTGCTGGCTTCTGCTGCCACCAGTTGTTGCTGATCCTGCGTGGGCAGACGCGATACCAAGTGCGGAAAGGGATGGTGGTAAGAGCCCGACCCTGGAGGGAGAACCTGCAAGAGGTCTTTGGCAAGAGGTGGCTGCTAGGACTTCTCATCCCTGTGCTGAATGTGGGAAGTGACTACCGTAGGCAGAAAGAGAAATGAAATCCCCAGGCGTGTGTGTGCATCCCATGTGCACAACACCTCCCCTGTTCTCTCCCACTGTCTCCTGGATCACTAAAGAGCTGGGCTACTCCATCTCTCAGAACTGCAGCCTCTGTGGGAGGAAGGGGCTGGCTATCAAACAGAGTAAATTTAGCATATTAACAAGGAGATCAAAAAAACATGTAGATGAAGAGATACTGCAGCTTAGTAGTCACATCACTGCACCTGTGTGTGTGGCAACAGCCTCTGAACTAGCAGAAAAATTAGTCAGACCCTCTTGTGGCTTCCTGCCTGACTCTTCCAGCCCCTAGCCCCATTAGCCACCCTATATAGTCCCTAACAAACTGCAACAGATCTTTCAGAGAGCCTGGGCTATTGTTGTAGACTGCAAAAAGGGTGTCTGTTCCTTGGGAGGGTTTTGCAGGGTGCCTTTTTAGCTCCTTGAGGTAACTTCTACCGAGAAGCCTTCAATGGCAGAACTGCAATGAAATCAAGCTGCCCTAGGAGCAGGCTGTGCACGTGGCTAGTGTGGCAGGCAAACCTTCTCTCCACAGGCTAGGAAATCAGGAAGAAAACAAAGACAAATTCAGAATCCTCATTTCTGTTCTTGATCTGCGCCCTATGCAATGATATGTCAGGGCTGTAGCTCTGCTACTTATTTTTAGCAGTCCTTTGCCAAATAACACAGTCCAGGCAAAGCTGCCCTTCTGACAGGGAGCAGCAAACAGATAAATCATGATTAGAAAGAAGCACAAGGAGAGGAAGCCACAAAGGTGAATGAAAAGGCTGTGTTTGAGAAGCTGTGTGGTGAGGTAGGCTACATGTGACTGTGAGAGAGGGAGAGGGAAGTGCAGACATTGCTGTCAGGAGCATGCCAAGAGCCCTGCTGATGTGTCTGAGCCCTGCTGCATCACGTTCTTGCAGGGGCACCTGCACCATTAGTACTGTGAAGAGCTCAAAATCCCAGAAGACAGGGAGATTTTCCCAGCATGTCAGGATGCTTCACTCTGCACTAAAATAACAAAAATATTGTTCACCTCGGACATCCCTGCCACAGCATAGTTATAGGCTCTCTAGGGCAATTCCTTCTCGCATTGCCGCAGAGGGGTAAATTCATCTATGTTATAACTCCATTAAGGAGGTTAATGGAATTACTACAGGGATTAATCAGCCTAATGTGTCAGTTGTTTTCTAGCTGTGGCAACAACCCATGAGATCAGTGCTGAGATCCTATGCTAATAGGTGCCTTAAGAAAGGATACCGTGACATCTCTACTGGGATCATAGTGCTGGATTCCCTAGCAGCCGAAACAAGAAGCCTGCATTTGGGGAAAGTGCATCAGCTTATGCAAGCTGCATAGGAATCCATTGCTTCTTTTTTAATAGGCATGCTGACAAGCCATGAAAAATGTCATTTCTTCCTCAGAAATGCTTTCAGTTCATCCCAGGTAGGGGAATGCACCTGCTTTCATCTTGGCATTTCCCTCGAGCCAGAACAGAGGCACTCCTTCCTACAGGCTTTGAAACCATCTTACACCACTTCACACCTGTGTACATTTAGATCAATAACAAACAAAAGTCTGTTGTGATGAGCAGATTAACCATGAAAATAGAATCATAGAATGGTAATGTTGGAAGGAACCTCAAGGATCAAAATACACTGGGAAAACTCTTGGCTGGATAATTAAAACTTGTAGGATAGATGTCCTGCCACAGTGTGTGTCCACATGAATGCACTGCTGTTCCCACATGTGATACCCTGAATTCTCACTAGCAGTGAACAATAAAAAGCAGTCTGTTTTTTTTCAGATGGGCTGCATTGTGGTTTTTGACAGTTCATTATCTGTCTCTGTACTTTTTTTTTTATGATGTACACGCAGAGATGCTGAAGTAAAAAGTCAGGCTTTGTTTATTGGAATTGCCAGCAATTATATGATTTCAGAGAAGTCCTTTTACCCTTCCTACATAAATGTAATGACCAATCCAAACATAAATGTAATGACCCATCTAAAAATGCCTCTAATAACCAACTTGCAGACCCATTCTGATTTCTATTTATAAATTACACTATCAACCTCAACTGAAAGCTCCAGGAAAATCAATCTATTATCATCACCCACAAACAGCATTTTCACTTAAATTGTTCCTTACTGGCATGATGGCATCAAGGTGAGCAGACAGTCACCTTGTTGCTGGAACAGAAGCCAGTGCCTTGTGCCATACATTTCGCCTTGGATGGATTCCCAGGATTATTTTTATTTCACAGACTGGTTGCTCCAGCTTCTTTTTCATATATTTCTGAAGTTAACAGGCTTCCAGCATCCTCCTCACATAGCAGAAATTAGAGTATGACACCTTTGCCCTCTGCTTTAGGCATTTGATTGACACTGCAGTCCCAGGCAGCTCATGGCACTCGATGCCTGCTGCCACACTGCCTCAGACTGTAAGCTCAGATGCTGAGAAAGGCACAACCAACTCAGTTTCAGTCAGACATTCTGCAAGAACAGCCTCCATACAGCACAACAGAATTAGCTGTCCATGAAGCCTGTCGCCTCTTCGCATCAGGGCTGGATCAAGTCTGACTCCTGTATTACAGGGTTTGCCCTCACTGCAAAGCCTCAGTCCTTGCTGAGGCACAGAGAGAGCCCAACTGCAGCAGAGTTACACACAATTATTCTTTCTGCCAAATACCTGTGTTCCTGGCTGTAAATTGCTGCATTGCCATTTTAATGCAGCTAAATGGTTTCTTTGCAGCAAACTACCTGGTTTCAGCAGCAGCAGGACTTTCTGGTGGATGCACCCTTTATAGTCATGATCCTCCAGGATGAAAAGAGCTATAAAAACATTAAAATTAGACTGTATATTGGCTGATTTCACTGTTCACTCCCAAGCGTGTAGGCTGCCCTGTTTAGGGTAGAGTAGTGGTTCTGCAGGAATAGTTGAGAGTGGCTCTTTAATTATCCAGCTGCCCAACATCCATTCCTTGGTGTATCTCTGTATCCACTTATAGAAATCTTTGGCAAGAAAATGTAACAAGGCTCAACAACTGTGAACAGAAACTTTGCTCTTGGTTATGATTTGGTAAATGAAGGCTGATCTCAACAGCAATGTCAGAAATTCTCCCTCTTCAATGGTTCTGCAACTATTTTAAGGATAAATAAAACCTCATTTTCTGTGCTTACAGAGTCATTACTTATTGTTTGAATTTTATTAAATAGCAGCTGCAACAGTAAATCTGTTTTGGAACACGATTTATTATGGCAATGCCTAAATACTTATAAATGTTTTACAAATACAACACTCAGGGCTGCTCTGGCTTTGGAAGAATCAGATGAGCATCATTTCTTCTCTGATAATGCTAATGGCTGAAGTAAAAGTTCCCTGTTGCTGAAGACCTTGTGCAGAAGCCATAAACTTTTGCTTGGTGACCTGTCTATTTTGAGTGTGGCTACCTGAAAAAATAGAGGCACTGCTGGGGTCTCAGAAGTCTTTACCATGTATTGCACCNAGGGGGTTGGAACTAGATGATCTTTGAGGTCCCTTCCAACCTTACCATTCTATGATTCTATAATTCTATGATTCTACAACAGTATTTAAAACAAAGGTAATAAAACCCAAGTGATGTACAATGCAATCATTCACCATCTCCTGGCAAAGGCCTAGTCAGTTTCTGAGCACAGATCCAGTCCCTGACACCCACTCCTCCCAGTTTATATACTGAACGTGATATCCCGTGACTTGGAATATCNCCTCAACTGGCAGCTAAGCACCACTTAGCTGCTTGCTTGCTCTCTCCCTGCTCCCATGCTCATGGGATGGGTAGGAGAATTGGGAAAAAAAGCAAAACTTCTGGATTGAGATAAGGACACTTTAATAATTGCAATAAAATGCATAATTAATAAAAATAATGATAATTACTGTTGGAGCGGGTCCAGAGGAGGCCACAAAGATGATCAGAGGGCTGCAGCAGCTCTCCTGTGAGGACAGGCTACAAGAGTTGGGGCTCTGCAGCCTGGAGAAGAGAAGGCTTTGAGGGGACCATATAGTAGCCTTCCAGTATCTGAAGGGGGCCTACAGGAAGGCTGGGGAGGGACTATTGACAAGGTCTTGCAATGACAGGACAAGGGGCAATGGGTTTAAACTGGCAGAGGGGAGATCGAAACTGGATGTTAGAAGGAAGTTCTTTCCAGAGAGGGTGGCGAGACACTGGCACAGGTTGCCCAGGGAGGTTGTGGCTGCTCCCTCCCTGGAGGTGTTGAAGGCCAGGTTGGAGGAGGCCTTGAGTGACCTGTGCTAGTGGGAGGTGTCCCTGCCCATGGCAGGGGGTTGGAACTAGATGATCTTTGAGGTCCCTTCCAACCTTACCATTCTATGATTCTATAATTCTATGATTCTACAACAGTATTTAAAACAAAGGTAATAAAACCCAAGTGATGTACAATGCAATCATTCACCATCTCCTGGCAAAGGCCTAGTCAGTTTCTGAGCACAGATCCAGTCCCTGACACCCACTCCTCCCAGTTTATATACTGAACGTGATATCCCGTGACTTGGAATATCCCTTTGGCTTGCTTGGGTCAGCTGTTCTGGCTGTGCCCCCTCCCACATTCTTATTCTCTTGCTCACTGGCAGAGTGTAGGAAGCTGAGAAATCCTTACCTTAGGACAAGCACTACTTAGCAACAACTCAAACATCAGTGACTTATTAACATTATTCTTGCACTAAATCCAAAACACAGCACTGCACCAGCTACTAGGAAGAAAATGAACTCTACCCTGGCTGAAACCAGGACACAATGTCAGTCTAGAGCAAATTTGGTGGCTCAACTGTTAGGTAAACCAGAAGTCATCTGTTCTTAGGTACAGGAAAAATCCCACACTAAAAGAGAAGTAGATAGTTTTCCTCTTCATTCTACACTACAAGCCAGCCCTCAAGGCCTGCATGCAAAAGGTCTTCACTGAATGTCCCCAGAGGATATAGAGTTAAAACGTGTAGTCTCAAGTAATAAGGCACAGGGAACACGTGAGAAAAGATGATGTGAAATACCATTAATCTTGTTTAAGAAATAGCCAACTCAAGGGAGATAATCATAGTCTAAAAATACTTGCAAGGAGACAGAATAAATGAATGAGGAGACTCATTAACTGTAAGGAGATAGCTGGAGGAGGATGGGCAGTCTTGGAGTGAGAGAAAGCAAAACTGAGGTCAGAGCTTAAGGGATCTATCTTTAAAACAGTCAGAAAAGAGCAACCAGAGAAAGTGGCCCTAGTGAGAGCAGAAGTGATTTGACTTTGGTAGGGATAATGCACTAAGGGGGCATCAGGCAGTAGGAGGTATGATAACAGAATTCAATCTTCATTATTTGTTGACTGAATGGACACAAAGAAAGCCCAGGCTGAAAAAACTCATTGCTAATCACTTTCTACACAGAATTCCTCAAAGCTCCAGCGCAGTCAAAAGGTTTTTTCCCTCCTGAACAGCAAATGCTATTACACATAGGAGGTGCCTGGGTAGAAGTCATAAGTAGCAAAACCAGAGTTTATATAGTTCTCTTTGAGTTATTTAAAGACTATCCAGTGCTATCGTGGTTAGAGTAAAGCAATGACCTACTTGCTAAATATAAATAAATCATAGAATCATAGAATCATAGAACGGTAAGGTTGGAAGGGACCTCAAAGATCATCTAGTTCCAACCCCCTGCCATAGGCAGGGACACCTCCCACTAGCACAGGTCACTCAAAGGTCTCATCCAACCTGGCCTTGAACACCTCCAGGGAGATTGTGGAACACAGAATCACAGAATGTGGTCAAAGATCACATTGGGTGATTCTATGCTCCACAACCTCCCTGGCCAACCTGTGCCAGTGTCTCGCCACCCTCACTGCAAAGAACTTCCTCCTAACATCCAGTTTCAATCTCCCCTCTGCCAGTTTAAACCCATTGCCCCTTGTCCTGTCATTGCAAGACCTTGTCAATAGTCCCTCCCCAGCCTTCCTGTAGGCCCCCTTCAGATACTGGAAGGCTACTCTAAGGTCTCTTTGAAGCCTTCTCCAGGCTGCAAAGCCCCAACTCTCTCAGCCTGTCCTTATAACAGAGCTGCTGCAGCCCTCTGATCATCTTCATGGCCCTCCTCTGGACCCACTCCAACACTTCCATGTCCTTTCTGTGCTGGGGGCTCCAGAACTGCACACAGTCCTCCAGATGGGGTCTGAGGAGAGCAGAGCAAAGGAGGAGAATCCCCTCCCTTGCCCTGCTGGCCACACTGCTCTTGCTTGCAGCCCAGGACTCAGTTGCCGTCTGGGCTGCACTCACACTGCAGGCTCATGTTGAGCTTTTCATCACCCCAGACCCCCAGGTCCTTTTCCTCAGGGCTGCTCTCAGCCATTCACCACCCAGCCTGTATTTATCCTTGGGATTGTGCCTGCCCAGGTGCAGGACCTTGCACTTGGCCTTGTTGAAGCCTTGTTGGCCTTGTGTTATCCAAACAGCATATCTTCTGAGAAAGGATGAATTTCAGCAGGGGCTCATTAAGACAGGTATTATGCTGATGGGAAAGAGTAGGAAAGTGTGAGATATGTGAAGGAGTATGCCAACCCATCCTACAAATTATAGCATGATGGACAAACTTGATATGAGACTGCAAAATAAGATGACAGCACTTCAGACTGCATATGAAAACAAGCTTGAAGCTAAAAAAAAAAAGTAAATCTACAATAAACCTTTTCCATGGTGCTCTGATGCATGGAATATTACATTCAGCTTTATCTTCATTAGTCAAACCAGATGGAATTCACAGAAAAGGCATAAATGATTAAGAAATTGAGAAATGGATTTGTAAGAGGTAAAAATAGTTATATTTGCCTAGCTTGGGTAACTACATCCAAACCTCATGTGCAGAAAACATGGCAGCCATCCATGTGTTTTGAAGGGTGGTAGAAATAATTCTTGTTGGCTAAACAAGCATCCATTAGAAATGGAGTGCAGTTTAAGGAAAGGAAATGACATGTTAACACTTCAGGAAATACTTCCAAACAGCAGTTTTTCTGCTGGCAGCCCTCAGAATATACGTAGGTTGGAGAAGCTGAAATCTTCACATTCAGGGAGCTTCAGAACTGAATGGGCTAAAGCAGAGTGAATAAGGAACTGACAGTAGTTGCTGGAAAACAGTGGGGGAAAATAAACCAGAAAAGCTTCCACTTTTTACCTGGATGGTTGCTCAAGCATAAGCCAAGATGAGACAGAGCCTGATTGTAATGGAGGGGTAATAAATTAATGTGAGATGATATTTTCAAACATTAATATTGTTTATTAATATTCAATATTCAGAACTCTCACCACCCTGATCACTCATTGCAATAACAATCTGTTCTTTGCATGGGTCATGGAAACTTTATGTACAGATTACTACAGGCTCTAGCAATATCTAGTGATAATGTATAACATGAATTGAACTCGACTGAACTGGCAGAGAAGGCTTTGCGGTCAGTGCACCGCTTGCGGTCAATACTCCGCTTGCCCACTAGATGGCCTCAAGGAGCTCCTCTCTGCTTATGGCAGAAGGCAATGGTGAGTTACAAGAGGCTTGAAGGATTTACTCACAAAATGATCTCCCGACTGGCAGGGCTGGCTACAGCTTCAGACAGTACCCAAAGGCTTTCAGGGAATTCTTGTCATCTGCTGAGACTTCTGGTTCTTCCTGGGCTGCTGGGGAAAGGAGGCAGACAAGCTCTGAGCTGGTCCTGATCTCCTCTGGATGATCTGTGTATCTCCAGGACTTCCTGTCCTGGCTGGAGACTTTCAGGTGCAGGCAGGATGCAATGCCATGTGCAGTCTCAGCACAATGTTAGGCTGGCTGCGTAGGCCGATAGCGTGGAGGCATTTAGAGCCTGTTCCTGCTAAGCTCTTAGAAGGCAGTTTCCAGGCAGTTCAGGATATAAGGCAGCATGGATGCAACAGCAGAGAGCAGATACAATGGCAGAGCACACGTCGTGTCACCTGCTCATCTCCTTTTATCAATACAGCCCGAGACTAATGGGCCTTTGGACACAGAATAGCCAATCAGAATGGCAGTTAGCCAAGCCTGGCCATATTAGGTGGAGCCATAGGCTTGCTTTACCTTTTTTAGGGCAGAACACAGGCCCTGCACAAGGCATACACAAGCTGAGCCTGTGTACCTTGTTTACTACAGGCTGCAAAGGGCCAGGGTCCCCAGACTCAGTGGCTCCAGGTTCTTTGTCCTCTTTCCCGCAGTTGCTTCTCCCCAAAACAGAGGGAGGAAGAGCAGAAAAATATGTCTGGGCAAGCCAGGACATGTATAAGCCTATTTTGGCCTGCTTAGGCCTGCCATGACACCAGTCTTACTCATTTGTATTATTATGACCCTCCTCTCCTCTACACTGCAGTTCTTCCCTTCTCAGCTGGTTTGAAAATATTCATTAGTACCAGTGCTCTATTCAATCAAAGTAACATGAGATACAAATAGTTGTGCAGATAAAGTCATTACATATAGGTGAAGTGTGTTGAATGAAGCACAAGAGTGTTTTGGTCTTCCCTTTATAAGCATTGGATGGGAGCAAGTGATTCCTGCTTGGCTTCTGTTTGCAGATGTTACAGACAGCAAAGATTGACAGACAGCAGAGGACTTCACAGTTTTACCTCCCTGGTTTTCTGTTCAGTGAGGAGTTATGATCTTCTTTCTCAGCATTTCAATAGGACTAAGAGATAGATAATCTGCTCATGTTTTGCCCTCTTTCGTGCTTTAAAGTACTGCCAGAATGGCCACTGTGTGCACATGTAAACTGAAGAAGTTATTACAGATCCACAGAATGTTAGAGGTTGAAAGGGACCCCAAAAGATCATCTAGTCCAACTCCCTTGACAGACCAGAATCAGCTAGAGTAGGTCACACAGAAATGCATCCAGTCAAGCTTTGAATGTCTCCAGAAAGGAAAACTTCACAAGCTCCCTGGGTGACCCATTCTAGGGTGTTTATTTATTTATTTGTTTGTTTGTTTATTAACCTTGAAATTAACATTTAGGTATCTTAACTTCTCACAACATAACTTTCAGATGGTTTGGAGAAACAATGACATTTAACTGCTGGAAATATCAGAACCTCTCAATAGAGCAGCTACATAAATACCTGCAAACTGAGATGTCATAATAGTTTTAAGATCACTTTTGAATTCTGACATAATTTTAAGAGCACAGAATCACAGAGTCACAGTGTGGTGGTTTGGGAGTTACCCACCCCCACACACACTTTGTAAAATCACCCAGACTAGACTCAGCCAGCTGGAAGTTAAGGACTGAAGCTCTATTTACAGCTCAGCACAATGTACAAGCAGAGATATACACAATAGACAGGAATAGTTACAGAAATATACAAGTTAAAGGTAATACAGAAGCACAATCCCCCTCCCCGAAATCAGAGTCCCCAGGAGGGGCTCCCAATCACCCTTCCACCTTCTTCCCACCCCTCTACTTTACCCCAGGGTCTGCCTTACATGCAAAATGAGTGTGGAGGATTGGCCAGGGGGGTTAGAAGAAGAGTGGTTAGTTAGGTAAAACAGCAGAGAGGAGAAGACACACAGGCTCCCAGAGAGAACAAGAGACTCTGTGTTATCTATGTTTGTGTTCTTGTTTTTATACATCTCAGCAAGCCTATGAGTGAAGTAGACATAACCATTGTTTTCTTTTCACAGCCTATAATATAATTTTCTCCATTAAAATATTCCAATTAGCCTCAAACCAGCACACACAGAAACATCCAGGCTGGAAAAGACCCTCAGGATCACCAAGTCCAACCTATAACCTTACTCTACAAGATTCACCTTAAACCATATCCCTAAGCACCACATGCAGACCACCCTTAAACACATCCAGGGTTAGTGAGTCAACCACCTCCCTGGGCAGCTCATTCCAGTGCCTGACCACTCTCTCCCTGAAAAACTTTTTCCTAATATCTGTCTCAAATTACCTGTGAGAAGAGCCCAGCAGCAGTCTCTCCACAATGTCCCTTCAGGTACTTGTAGACAGAATATTCTTTCTTTTTCTTCTTTACTTTTGTTCCATCTCCCTCTCCTTTCAAATTGAATACGGAGAAACATTTTTTTTGTGAACATAGTAAGTGATATAGAAAAGATTTACATGGAAGAGTTGGGAGGTCTTCACAGCATCTGGGAAATACCAAAGAGGAGAAAACAGACATTTCATTAGGTTGCCCAGGGAGGTTGTGGCTGCTCCCTCCCTGAAGGTGTTCAAGGCCAGGTTGGATGAGGCCTTAAGTGACCTGTACTAGTGGGAGGTGTCCCTGCCTATGGCAGGGGGTTGGAACTAGATGATCTTTGAGGACCCTTCCAACCTTACCATTCTATGATTCTATGATTCTATGATTCATTAGCTCAGCTGTTATTATTTATGAATCAGATAGAATGACCTTTTATGCTTATTTGATAGAATTTACTTACTGAAGCCCTAGTGGAAATGTAACCAATACATAATTCACATTTCCAGCAAAAGCCAAAAATTAAAGTTTAAATATAAGTTGAAGTATTAAGAAGCTCTACAGATCCTCACTCCCCATAGGAAGTCTCTGAGGCACGAGAAGCATTATGGTCAGAATTTTCCAGCACTACATCAGAGAGGATGTAATCCCTTTGCAATTAACTAGCCAAATGTAAAATCTTTTAACAAATGTGAATTTGGGGAGAAATGCTCAGACACTTGGCTTATATAGGTTCAGAAATAGCAAGACTGTGCCCCCGAAGTTTCTTCAAGGCATACAAATATTCCACTCATTGATGCACAGCTATCTAACTAAATAAATATCTAACTAACCAACTAACTTACAAATCTTCACTCTTTCTTGAAAGCCCCTCCTTATAAATCCCATGTCCTGATCTTTTTCACCTCAGGCTTTGACAAATCCTAGTGTTTCTCCAACAAAATTGTGCCAACTATGTAAACGCACAGAAACAAGCAGGACAGAAGCTGCATGGGTGATGGGACAGTAAGGAAAATATTGAGCTCTACAGAGCAGTGTAGCTCAGTCTGGGAGAAGAGACTTGAGCATATTTTTAGCTTCAAGCATAGATATAGTCCCATAACTGCAGCTGCACTACTCATACCCTTCATTTCACTGACACGTTTCTCGGCTCTGTTGGCTATGCTGCACTACCCAGTAGCTTCCAGGACTGCTTTCAGTGTTTTATCTTGCTTTCAAATATTTCAAAGTTTTTAATACAAAAATGTAGCATCTGATAAAGTTCCAGGCTTTTGACCCCAGTTTCACATGTTGCATTACTAAGTGCATGAATAGGTTTACATGCCAGAGAGGAAAATGACATGTGGGGGTGTAAACTAATACGTGAGTGGGGCAAGACAGATGTCTGCTTACACCATAAAAGTGTTTTTTCAGGCTGGCAACACAATCTCCTGACACAGTCTACATTCCTTTAGTCTTACCAACTTTGAGATATCTATTAAAATTTTCTTGGATAAATACTAGAAGTAGAGATTTTAGTCCCTTGTATTCCTTCCCTTCAGTTTTCTAAACCATAAGGAACCAGCCTCTACACTGACTTATGGAATTACATTAGGAGAAATTAAGCCATTGAGTGTTGTTTAATTTATTACCATGCAAAGAAATGTAGGTTAGTATAACCACACAGATGCTCAGCCTCTAGAAAATCCAGCACCAGAACCATCATGGCTCACAGCCATGACTTGTAACAAATATCAACACTGCAATTCTTATATAAGAAGCTTAAAGCATTGTATAATAGGGAGCCATCATAGAATCACAGAATGGGTTGGATTGGAAGGGACCTTAAAGATCATCTAGTTCCAACTCCCTTGCCATGGACAAGGAGACCTTCCACTTAGACCACACTGTTCCAACCTGGCCTTGGACACTTTCAGGGTGGGAACATCCACAACCTCTTTGGGCAAGTTGTTCTGGCGCCTTACCATGCTCACAGCGAAGAGTTTCCTTCTTATATCTAATCTAAATCTGCCCTCTTTCAGTTTAAAACCATTAACCCTTGTCCTATTACTACAAGCCCTTGTAAAAAAGTCCCTCTCTAGCTTTTTTGTAGGCCACTTTTATTTGCTGGAAGGATGCTACAAGGTCTCCCTGGAGCTTTTTTTTCTCCAGGCTCTCTTTCTCTCTCTTTCTCTTCTCCCAACTCTCTCAAGCCTATCTTTACAGGAGAGGTGCTCCAACCTTCTGATCGTCTTTGTTGTCCTCCTCTGAATCTCCTCCATGTCCTTATGTTAGGATCCATGTCCTTCTTGTGCTTGGGACCCCAGAGATGGACACTACTTCAGGTGGAGTCTCTCCACAGTGGAATAGAGGGGGAGAATCATGTCCCTTGATCTTCTGCTCAAACTTCTTTTGATGCAGCCCAGGATGCAGTCTGGCTTTCTGGGCTGCAAATGCACATTGGTCATGTTCAGCATCTCATCAACCTACACTCTCAAGTCCTCCTTATGGCTGTTCCCTATTCTCTGCCCAAGTATTGCTGTTCTCATTTTACAGCTGGCAGGACCATAGTGCCTTCTCAAAGGTGAGACAAGGGACAGAGGCTGAGCCCACCACAATTTATGATTTGAATTATTTCATGCAGCAATAGCAATGCCAGTGCCAAATGCCTTTGAGCTGAGTGTGGTCTGTAGGATTCAAGCCTACAGCATACATTTTGTTCGGAGGAAAGAGGAGGGAAGAAAAGCAAGCAGTCAATGAAAGCAATAAGTGAATTAATCTCTATCATCAGGATAGATTTCATTTTATACACCTAGATTAAATAGGAAAAAATGATCTTTATCATTAAAAATACAGTGTTCAGATTTTTAAAAAGAAACCTGGGAAACAGTTTTAGGACACTGGGTGTAGATGGTTACCTTTAAAATCTGTTGTCACACATCTATGAGCAAAAACCTTGGCAACATTGCTGTTCAGTATTCTTTGCCTCTGTTCTCCTTCTTCTTTGCTAACAGCTGCTACCTACTTACAGCATTAATTTTGTGGGATTTACTTCATCTTTTTCCACTTTCTCCATCTCAAATTGTTGAGACTTTAGGCGTCAGCCATATGGCAACCAGTTCCTCACTCAAAGCTCTCTTATTTTATCTTCTACCTGATGTGACTGTTTAGAGTGCAGAAAAGGAATAGAAAACTCCAGTGCAGTGAGAACAGTATATGATTTAAAACAAACACCTTGTCATGCCGGAGAAATACTAAACATCAATAGTGATCACCAAAAGAAGATTGAGAGCTGATATTACACCATAAATACAACATCTATATCAACATCTTTTTGAGTTAATAAGGAAGAGAGCAGGGCAAATCTCAAAAAAGGAAAAAAATCCCAAAGATTTTGTTACCTGTGTCAGTGCTAATGACACTTGTTGGATATTAAGTGTGAACACAATTGCCAATATCAAATTCACGCCATTATGTGCGCTCAGGTGTCATAGTTTAAGCCTGCCAGACACAAGCCCAGCACATCAGGTTAGAGCAGTTCTGAGTTGGAGTTTTAGTATCATGGCAATGTATGAGAAAGGTCCTAGAAGAACTGAGTGCAGCTCTTTATTTGCTCTCATTCCAAATGGAACCAATTTTAGGCAATCAGAGACTTATTTTCAGTCATATTTACATGATGAAGGGACCTAAAATGGATGCAGCAGTGGCTGATTTACTGAAAAATTATGTGCTAAGGACTGATCTTGCATCAGAACATGGTGTGATAAAGGAATTACAAAAGCAAAGTTAAATTAACCTGTGGAGGACAATGAGGTGTTTTCCTCCTTTCCCCATGCCAATATGAGAAGCAAACAATGGGCTGGTGCTGTCAACTGACATTATTTTCCAAGAGGTGTGAATCTGTGTGGGGCTACCAACCACTGCTTGTTATTGAACCAACTGCCAGAACAGCAAGATGAAACAAGCATGTGGGTGGGTACTCCTCTGAGATGTTGACCCTGTGAATCAACAGATGTTATAATGGCATAGAACAGGAAAAGTGGTGTCACAGGCTAATCTCACCCCCAGGAACACAGGATTTTTATTTTATTGGCATGTATCTGCTTCTACTCACTCGACTAATCTCACTAATAAACTAACTCCTTTTAGATCAGATGGTTGTAGTGCATCAGGCTGGCTTTATGTGCTGGAGAAGGAGTAGAACTTCTTAAAAAGCAAGCTCTAGAACCTGCAGTGATCCTTCCCATAAATTTTCAGGCTCCAGGATCACACAGAGTTAGTGCATCATTCTGGTTTGCCTAACATCACTGTTTTAACTTTGGCTGTGGAAACAGGGTAAAAATTCTAATGTGCAGGTAGGTTTTATCTTTGCATCCCAGTCTTGCAAAGAAATAGACCTTTTAGCTTCAGTCATGAGGCACATGTCCAGGCTGCCCAGCTTGATTCTGAACTGATAGAAACTAACCAGGGCCACTGGTGTATCTGTGCACCAACATCTCAACCACCCCAGCACAGAAAGGACATTGAAGTGTTGGAGCGGGTCCAGAGGAGGGCCACGAGGATGATCAGAGGGCTGCAGCAGCTCTGCTATGAGGACAGGCTGAGAGAGTTGGGGCTCTGCAGCCTGGGGAAGAGAAGGCTTCAAGGAGACCTTACAGTAGCCTTCCAGTATCTGAAGGGGGCCTACAGGAAGGCTGGGGAGGGACTATTGACAAGGTCTTGCAATGACAGGACGAGGGGCAATGGGTTTAAACTGGCAGAGGGGAGATTGAAACTGGATGTTAGGAGGAAGTTCTTTGCAGTGAGGGTGGTGAGACACTGGCACAGGTTGCCCAGGGAGGTTGTGGCTGCTCCCTCCCTGGAGGTGTTGAAGGCCAGGTTGGAGGAGGCCTTGAGTGACCTGTACTAGTGGGAGGTGTCCCTGCCTATGGCATGGGGTTGGAACTAGATGATCTTTGAGGTCCCTTCCAACCTTACCATTCTATGATTCTATGATCTCACTCTGAATGGCATCATCTCTCTAACTGCAACAGTCTCTACCCAAACCCTGTCACTGCAGACTGCAAGCACTGCAGCAACAGACCCTGAGTGCAGTTCACTGCGCTGCTCCATTCCAGTTTGGGCTGGCTGAAGCTCCCATTACACATCTGGAGGCATTTCAGTATTCAGATTATTATCTTCAAGCTCAGACTTGCCTTCCTTGCACAATTAGTGTGGAAACAAATGCTTTGGAATTCTTTTTGGCCATTTGTCACACAACTGATGTCAGCAACCAGCTTTCAGAGTCTTCCCAGGAAGAATTCTTGCGTAAGCATGCTGTAAGCATGGTCAGTAATAGGAGGCTGAACAGTGACAGCCAATTTCACTTTGATGAAGACTATACTGTTCTGACTTCCAAACGTGTTTGGGCACATTGTATAGCATTATCATTTGCATGGGAAACACTACTTAGCAAGAATACAAAACAATAGGCATTGTTAACGTTCACTCTGGGTTAAACAGCTCTCCTATTCTCATATTTCACACTTTTCACACTGCCGTGGGTTTAAAGAGCCGACAGAGTGAAGCTCTCAAACAAATTGGAGAAAAAAAACAGAATTGTATTTGGAGAGAGCGTTAAAGATAGAAGTTACAAAGCAGATACAGAATCCATAAGCAAATCCCCTGAATTTTCCCCAACCTAAAACTAAATCTATCATCCCCAGTGCTCCAATTCTCCCCCTACCATGCCTCCGCCATCCAAGAGGCCTAAGCACAGCCTCTGGAGGCCCCAACCANCCTAACATCCAGTCTAAATCTCCCCTCTGCCAGTTCAAACCCATTGTCCCTTGTCCTGTCATTGCAAGACTCTGTCAATAGTCCCTCCCCAGCCTTCCTGTAGGCCCCCTTCAGATACTGGAAGGCTACTCTAAGGTCTCCTGGAAGCCTTCTCTTCTCCAGGCTGCAGAGCCCCAACTCTCTCAGCCTGTCCTTATAGTAGAGCTGCTGCAGCCCTCTGATCATCTTTGTGGTCTCCTCTGGACCCACTCCAACACTTCCATGTCCTTTCTGTGCTGGGGGCTCCAGAACTGCACACAGTACTCCAGGTGGGGTCTGACGAGAGCAGAGTAAAGGGGCAGAATCCCCTCCCTTGCCCTGCTGCCCACACTGCTCTTGATGTAGCCCAGGATTTTTTTTTTTATAAGAGTTTTTAAGGATATGGTAAAATCAAATGTTTTTTTACTCATTGAGCTAGCAATTTTCTCATGAGATGCTGTTCCATCCTTACTCCTCAGGAGCTCTCTATTAGTCTTCTCCATGATAGATGCTTGAGCAGTTATGGCTGTCTGAGTGGGCTTCTGCCTCTTCAGCTTGAGGTGATGGAACTACTCATCCAAGTAATGGTTCTCTCTCTGGTACAGGCAACCCAAAACAACCCAGAAGGGCACAAGAGTAAGAGGAAACATCTTCCTCCAGCCCCACAGTCCAGGCTATTTCTATAGTGCTCAAGATTTACTGAAAAATGAATACTGTGTCTAATGCTGTGAAACACTAAGCTTCCAGCCAAAACACATCTTCATTTCCAACAAAAACATCAGAAGATTCTATTTAAGACACACAAATCTCTCAAGCAGTCTCAAAAACAATAAGGATTGGCTTTCTGTCCGTTACTGAATTTGTTAGTCTTGGTAACTACAAGTGGTCTAAAAAACCCTCTTACTACTGCTATGGAAAAACAGTGAGATTGCCAAAGTGGGCATGGTAAGGGCCATCCCAGTTCAATTAAACTAACTCAATTAACGTAATCACAATAGGAAGGAGAAGAAAACAATGAAGAAGTTGATGAAACTCCCCTTTTGTCCCTGGAAAGCCCACTTCTTCCATTTCTTAAAATGTATGAGATGCAGAAGAAATCTTTGTGCTGGCAGTGCTCCATTTCAAGATGGAAATTACATTGCTGCAGTGCAGAACAGCAAAAGCATTTCACAAAGATTTCTGTTGAGCAATTAGAGAAAAGCCAGATGTATTCATCTCATGTCATGACAGCAGCTTGATTTCCACTTAAAAAAAAAAAGTCATTCAGGACATTTTAAACAATGGCTATTAAACATGTTGAAGTCAGCAATCTCAATAGGTTGTGACTGAAAATTTAGCAGGGTCTAACCAAAGGACTCTCCAGACTATCAACATTAGTTCAAGGAATTTCAGACCACTAGGAAAGATTTGAGAGGACTGAGGGGACAGAAGAACTAGCACAGATTTATGGTGGGTAGGTAGACTGATCTGAATGAACACGGCATGGACAACTGAGAGAAAATAAAGGAATAACCCTTTTTTTTTGTTTTGTTTTTTTTTTTTAATAAAGGACACAGTAAAAAACCTAATTGAAATTCATAGAGTCATAGAACAGCTTAGGTTGGAAGGGACCTCAGAGATCATTTACTCCTGCCACAGACAGGGATGCCTCTCAACTATCCTCAGTTGCTCAAGGCCTCATCCAGTCTGGCCTTGAATACCCCTAGGAAGGGCTCCATAAGCTCCCTGGGCAACCTATTCCAGAGTCTCATTGCTCTCATACTGAAGAACGTCTTCCTCAGGTCACTGAAACTACTCTCCCTCAGCTTGAAACCATTCCTACCTGCTCTGTTGCTAGACACCCTGATGAAAAGTCTCCAGCCTTCCTGTAGGAGCCCTTCAGGTATTGGAAGGCAGCTCTAAGGTCTTCCCAGAGTCTTCTCTTCTGAACGACCCCAGATTCCTCAGCCTGTCCTCACAGCAGAGGTGTCCCAGTCCTTGGATCATCTTTGTGGCCCTCCTCGGGATTTGCTCCAATAGGTCTGTATCCTTCTTGTGATGGGGACACCAGAACTGGATGTAGTATTTGAGTTGAGGTCTTACAAGAGCAGTGCAAAGGGGAGGAATCACCTCTCTTGACCTGCTGGCCACTCCTCTGGATGCAGCCCAGGATATGATTTGCCTTCTGGACTGCATGAGCACACTGCCAGCTCATGTTGAGTTTCTCATCAATCAATACACCCAAGTCTTTTTCTTCAGAGCTACTCTCAACTCACTCTGCACCCAGCCTGTACTTGTGCCTGGGACTGGCCTGACCCATGTGCAGGACCTTGCGCTTTGACTTGCTGAATCTCATGCAATTGGCACTGGCCCACTTCTCAAGCCTGTCAAGATCCTTCTGGATGGTATCCCTTCCTCAAGTGACTCCACCACACCACACAGCTTGGTGTCATCAGCAGACTTGCTGAGGGTGCAGTGAATGCCACTGTCCATGCCACTGACAAAGATGTTAAACAGCACTGGAGCCAGAGCAGATCCCCGAGGAATTCATGAAGCTTGTAAGAAACAGAGTTGGTCAAATAAAGCTGACTCCTCCTTTTGATGAACTAGAATTAAAAGCTGGTTGAGGACAAAGTCAACACAGACATAAAATTTATACTTCTGATGGGCACTGAAGTGTGCCACATGACACAAACTGAAGCCAGAATGATACAGAATTAACTGGATCCTGTGAAATGTGTTGCAACTATGGTCTCTGAATGGAACACAGATCTATTAAACACTATCTTCTACTGTTATTTTGAAAATGGTATTAAATTAATTCTTGACTGTAACTTTATTTCTAATAATTGGAATCCAACATAAAATTACTTTTCCAACCTGCAGGTGAGAAAGTTTTGAGGCAGAGAAGCAGAGGTAACTAATGAATCATAGAATGGTAAGGTTGGAAGGGATCTCAAGGATAATATAGTTCCAACCCCCTGCCACAGGCAGGGACACCTCCCACTAGTACAGGTCACTCAAGGCCTCGTCCAACTGCTTGGTCACTTATTTAAACCAGATTGTTTTGCTTTCTAGCTACAAGCTGCATTCAGGAGTGTGGAAATGTAAGGGACAGAGGTTCACCAACCACAGAAGCAACACTTCCAAGGATGATTGACTTCCAATCTGACACCATGGCAAAGGCAGCCATATAAATGAGGCAGAGTAGTAGAGAGGGTTGATGTTGTACAACTCTTTTAGCAATTCTGTTTTGCTGTTAGTGTCAGCTTTCCAATTAAAAATGCATTTAAGGAATTTTAGAGGAAGAATGTCCCAGATGAATAAAGAATTCAAAATATTTGAGCATTTAATCAGTTAGGTTAAAAAAGCAAGCTGAAGAATGACTTACTCATTTTGTGAAAGACTGCAGTGAAAACATCAATGTCTCAGCATGTGCTTCAGTTTAGCAGACAAAAGGCAAAAGATCTGACAGCTGGATACTGAAAGACGACAAATTCAGCCTCAATAGAAGAGGCACATTTTTAATAGTAAGCAATTATGTTTGGAACAATTCAGGTGGATTCTCCACTGCTAGGAGCTTTCAAATCAAAGCAGGATGCCTCCTCTAAAACCATGCTTTAGATCAAACAAGAATTTGAGGAAGTATTGGAAGCTGTGCTCTACAAGAGAGCAGACTGAACACATGGTGTTTACTTCTGCCTTCTGATTCAGATTATACTGGAGCAGTTTAGGTTTGTCTCATGGACATACCTCCAAGGTGGTACAGATTTAGGAAGGGAAGACTCACACATTTTGGATGCTCTGGACCATGCAGCATGGCTGAGGTTGTATAGCTGCATTACACAGTGGCCTGCAAGAAAGCACCACTAGATAAAGCCTGAGTGTAAAAATGTGTATGTAGAGAACGCACATTTCTCTCCTAGGAACTATGAAGACAAAAGCATGCTATGCTTGACCAGAAGTTTTGCATGCCCAGGCCTGTGGGGGGGGTACTGCTCCTTTCAGAGTGTTTGCGTGTCATGAGAAATGAAAAGACACATGCTCTGCACCTCTTTGGCCTCAGTGAAATAAAAAGTGAACGGGCCTGACATCCTGCAGGCTTCACCATGTAAAGACAAAGCTAGCCAGAAGAGACACTGAGATCTGAAAACTGCCTCTTTGAACTGTACCCATACCCTCTACAAATACAAAATTTGCAAACACTGTTTCCAGTATCAGGGAATAAAGCTACTTCAGTTGATGGTACTCCTTTTTGGATGCAATGAGATTCAAGTTACTGCCTTGCCTGGTGCTAGGAACTTTAACCAGAATCTATTGTACCTTAGGACAGCATCTCATGCCGCAAGCTTGAGTACTGCATTCAGTTCCACGTGCCACAGGATAGGAAAGACACTTGAGGTCCTGAAGCATATCCAGAGAAGAGCAATGAAGCCAGTGAGGGGTTTGGAGAGTATGTCAGACCAGAAGCAGCTGAGGGAGCTGGGGGTTGTTTAGTCCTGAGAAGAGGCAGCTAAGGTGAGATCTTACTGCTCTCTGCTCTCCACAACTATCAGAAAGGAGGTTGTACTGAGACTGGTGTTTTATCTTCTCTCAGGTAACTGATGATAGGACAAGAGGAACTGATTTTAAAATGTGGCAGGGAAGGTTTAGACTGGACATTAGGAAAAATTGCTTTACTGAGAGTGGTGAGGCATTATAAAAGGCTGCTCAAGGAGGTGGTGGAGTTGCCACACCTGGAGGTGTTCAAGAAGTGCATATAGATGGTGCTTCAGGATACAGTTCAGTGGCTTATAGTTGGACTATTATAGAATCATAGAATGGTAAGGTTGGAAGGGACCTCAAGGATCATTTAGTTCCAACCCCCTGCCATAGGCAGGGACACCTCCCACTAGTACAGGTCACTCAAGGCCTCCTCCAACTTGGCCTTGAACACCTCCAGGGAGGGAGCAGCCACAACCTCCCTGGGCAACCTGTTCCAATGTCTCACCGCCCTCACTGCCAAGAACTTCCTCCTAACATCCAGTTTCAATCTCCCCTCTGCCAGTTTAAACCCACTGCCCCTTGTCCTGTCATTGCAAGACCTTGTCAATAGTCCCTCCCCAGCCTTCCTGTCGGCCCCTTTCAGATACTGGAAGGCTACTCTACGGTCTCCTTGAAGCCTTCTCTTTTTTATCTAAAAAGTCTCTTCCAACCTTAATAATTCTAAAGCTTCTGGATGCTCTGGATAAGACAGTTTACATTCTCACAGTAAGAATCATCTCTGAATAAAGAAGAGGCCATGTAAAAAGGACCACATTTTGAAAAAGGTGGTTTAGTGAAAAGCTGGTATCCATATTTAGCTGAAAAAGAGTCTTTGAGAGTAACATTTTTCACCCAAGCAATTCTTGATCCTTACCTTAAAATTCAGAACTTAATAAAATTCAGGCTTAAGCTGCAGTGTAGCTCACCCTGCACAAACAGTGAGCATAAGGTAGTCACCACAGAGAGAGAACAGTTCAGAGATGGAAAAATCCTCCCAGGTTCCTCATGACAAATCTATGGCAATAGTCACCCCCCACAATGTATTTTTAGTATTCTGTATGGTCCACTTTTACTGATGCTCATCTCAGAGACCCTTTAATTCAGATACTGTTCAAGCTCACAGAACTCTCTTCAGGGAGATACTTCATAGTATCACTTCTGGATCTGCACTTTCCCACATGGGCTGCTGTATGTTTTAAAGCACACTTTGGAATAAAGGATGTTGATTTTAACAGAGTTAAAACAACACACAAACTTGTCAAGTATATATTTTAATTTGTATTTCACAGTCTGATTCTGTAAAGTTTTAGCAAAAAAGGTCATGTTCTGTAACAGTTCTTAGGCTACTGTAATTCAGAGCTGGTAACGGACTTTGAAAGTACAGAAAATGTTTACATTCCAACTACAGCAATAGAATTTCAAAAATACATAGTAAAAGTAATAAAAAAGACCAACATTGAATAAAACTCAATACAAAAACAGCAGTCTGCCTGACCCATCAATGTACCTTGCCTACTAGTTGTCAGCAGCAACTGATACCCCAGCAGGTCATCTGATCGACTTTTTAGACTGGGACAGTTGTTTTTAAGCAAACTTGCTAATACAAAGTCTTGCTGCTTGAAAGGTCAGAACCAAAACCTGTAAGTTCGCTGCTTGCAGGTTTCTAATCAGAGAGGCTGGTCCTGATGTCATCAACTAATATCAAATAATAACAGTTTCAAGCTAACCTATTTTATTAACCAAGAAAACAAAGGCCTTGTTGTTCAAAGGGTTATCAGGGCTTCCATGAGTAAAGGTAACTATGAGAAAATTAACAGAATGGTACTTGATGGAGTATCTATCACTAGGAGCCTTCAGCACCCTTTTTGTAGGTGTTGGGTCAAGATTTGCAGTTCTCTAGGGATATGGTCTAAGGAGTCCTGGATTTACATATTAAAGTTCCATAGTGGAATTTTCTAGTTCAGCAAATACTATTTAAGCCTGGACTGATGCCCAGTAGGAGATTTCTAACCTGCTGCTGGACTTTATTCACAGATTTATTTATTTATACAAATTACACCAGCTGAAAGGCCAATCAGCTGTAAGCACACCCATTTTAGCCCACCCTCAGGGCTGTCAGGGGAAAAAAAAAAAAACCAAACATATACTACTGCATGGACTGTGAGAGATTTGTCAACCAAAGTCTCCCTAACACAGAAGGTATTACCCTCCAAGGTCAGTTCTTCATTCCTTTTACTCTACTAGTGCAGTGGAAATAGACTGGAGATGAAGTCACCAGTAGACTCACTTTCTTTTCTCAAATAGCTAGAACAACTTCTCATCTCTAGGTAGCCCAAGTCTATAATCTTGTTTTCTAGGACAATCCTAAAACTACATACATTTTCTGACCTTGAAATGCTCCTCTCTGTTTGACAAGTAAAATAAAATTTTGGGAAAAGTAGAAAAGATCTAAGCATTTTCTCACACCTCATCACTAGGCCTCTGATATCTGTAATATCTGATCAATAGAACTGCCTTTTACTGCCTCCTCTCCTTTCTGTAAGAAGCTCAGAAGAAACAAGCTTCTCCTTTGGGATTCTTTCACAAATGGCCTAAGGTACCATCACATCTATCCCCCCAAATGTCATTCTGTGCAGATATCACAATTGATTCCAAAAGAGCTAGATCTGACATGTCCTACATTATCACACTGTGCTATTCTGCCTTCCAGGTTTGCTGGCTGAGTTTTGATATTGCTGCACTGTGAGGTATGAAACATTCTAATATGCACAGTTATAGCAGGTGTATCTAAACAAACTACAGAACAGAACACAGCCTATGGACACTTTTAATCAATTTCCACATACTACACTAGTCTTCAGCTGATGGGCAGGATACCATGGAAGTCATACTTTCTAGTCTGCTACAGCTCCAATAGGGTGACTCCTGCAACAACATTTCTCTCTAGGCCTACAGCTAGTACAAATATGACTCACACTTCCCCTCTTTGTAAGGCATATACAGCATTTCTTTTCATCAGTGTTAAAAACCCCTTACAAGACAGGAAGCCCCTCACAATTTCTCTAATGCACGTGTTTGAGGAAGATTACAAAAGCATTCTCTAGAGTCTTCTGTAATAGATTCAGAGAGGCATCAGAAAATGAAAAGGTCTAGTCACAAACTAGCAAGACATCCACTCTACTTTCAAGTTTGTTTCATGGGGTTTTTTTTTGAACCTGAAGCACATAAGCGATCAAAGCATCAAAATACAGTCACCAAGACTGCACCATTTTTTAAGAACACCATCATGCAAAAAAGAACACACCATACAACAATCCAGATTCCTTAATGTTCTTAGACAAAACCATTCTAATCTCTCTACAGTCTGCTTCTGGAAAAAAAAAAAAAAAACAAACCTCCAGATGGGAAAGAGTGACATAATTGTTTAGGTAAGTGAAATGAAATAAATATCTGTAGAGCAGTTTTTGTTACATGACTAGTGTGGATCTCTACTAGTAAGGCCTGTTATTTTATGCACACAGTGGTGTTAGCTGTATCTTAAAACAAGCAGGCTAAGAATATATATATTAATGAAATGTGAAGGAAAAATGTTTTGGGGTTTGCTATTGTTTTAAGTTCAAAGTCAAGTAGAGACATTTTTTCAGGGAGATTATCAAAGATTGCATCTCTTTCTTTGCCCTTCCCTCCTTCACCCCAAGCCCCCTTCTCCAGGTATGTTCATCTGATCTCTCTAAATAAAAGAGAGGGAAAGGGGATGGGAGGAGGACTTGTTTCAATACAGGTCATTATGCTTCTTTTCCTTTCTCATCTCTTTTTTTTTTCTTTTTTTATAGTGTAGCAATCTGACTTCACAGCAGGAAAAAACACCCAGGAATTTAGACTAGTAAACTAAATATACACATATCAAATAATATGCAATTAGTCTTGCCAAATTAATCCTGGTAAATTAATATAGTCTCATACTTCCTTTTTTTAAAGTCACTATAGTCTTTAATAACAAAGTTTAATCTGCCAGCTACCAAGAAAATTCAAAGACACTTGCCTTGTATGGTTGTTAGCCATTTATAAGTATGGCTTTGGAATAAACATTTCCAGTGCAAGCCCTGTGATTTTCACTCATTCAGCTGTACAGCTCGAGATTAAAAATACACTCCTCAAAATGGGATGTACCACATGGGTCCCAAGACACTCATTGCTTTGACCAAAGACTGCAGTGAGTGCAAAATATTGCTTCAGAGGCACCAGATCTCCACTAATTCATGTGTGTTAAGACTCCAAAGCAAGACACATTGCTACAGTAAGAGACTTCACCAACAAAGTTTCCTCTCCTCACATCAACTATCTTCATCTACTTACAACTGATGGTAGACCAATACTGGGGCCTGCTCTGCTGTTTCTTTCTCAGAACTGACTATCATGAAGATGGGAACAGGAAGATGCTTGCTTGCAGAATACTGCAAACACCTGTCTTTTCACTACAAGAACGACAACATCTCAGCAGAGCACATTCATCAGAGCTTGAGTTCAAGGAAGTACACAGAGTTAGCATGGAGTTCAAGGTCGCACTGAAATAGCATGTACCAACTCTGTCAAGACCCTGCCATGCTATTCCAGTTCTGAAGACAGGCTGTTAATGGTATGCCACTTTGCAAGTCCTGGACTCAGAAAATGCTCAAGTAAAAACTTGAGACAGAAAATAGGAGGCACAGAAATAGCCTGATGAATAGCTATGTACCTTTTTACTATATGTTGGGATAAGACTGATCTTCAAGATTGCTATCAGCTTTATCAGTCCCTGTTAGAGATGCTTCTAGCTCTGCCCATGACTGTGGAGCATTGTTCTTTATTGCCTCTATAAAAAGTTGTGTTTGGTGCTTCAGCCGGTCCAGCTCTGCCTGAGTCACCTGGTTCTGATGAATGAGCTCCTTGGTTTTCAAAGTGATTTCCAGCAGTCCTGACCTGCGTAGCACAACAAGCGTATTCTGAAAGCGTCTGCATTTGCTTTGTTGTTGCAAGAGCAGCTCTGGGGTAGTACAAATCTCATCTGGTATCAATGGGGGGCTCCACACTGTAGACTGCATCATAGTCTGTGCTGCACTCTCACTCTCCTGAGGGGTGCACTTTGCTGTCTGCAGAGTTCCAAAAGGCAAGAGAGGAGTCAACCCCCTTGTTTTCTGAGCGTCGCTGGAAATATGATGAAAACCAGGAAGAGTTGACCGTTTTCCACTTGCCACCACAGCTGAACAACTTTGCTGGTTAGAATCTTGAGAGGTCTTAAAGCTAACCGGTAGGTGAGCAAAAGGACTAGTAGGCAAGCCTGTGATCTTTGATATGGGAGAAGTCTCCATCTTGGGTGCTTCTGTGCAGAGTCGTTTATGGCAACTGGTTTCCTGACGTTCTTCTAGATCAAAGGAGTGATCTCTTTTGCAGGGCTGCGGTGCTATTTTGGGATAAGAATTCAGGATGGGCAGGTAATCAGGGGAGTCATTTCTCTTTTTCCCAATAGGATGAGGGTTAATGGGAGGTGGGATTGATGGACGAAGAAACACTAGCTGTGGCTGAGCTGGAATCACTTCAAAGGATGGCTGCACAGTCCAAGATTGGAGTTGTGATGAACTCCCCTGAGAAGCACAAATGAGGAAAAAACAGAAGTCTTACAACATCATTGCAGAAGAGGATCAAAAAACCTTAAATGAAACAAATGGACCATGCCATTTCTCCGTATTTCATATACACTGTCCAATGAATACATTCTGAACAGTTTTCCATCAAACTTAGACTTCTCTCTCTGACAATGGAGAGCAACACTAGAAACAAAGCTGTAATCCATAATACTTTTACTATAGAACAGTAAACATTTAAAACCAACTCAGCCTGAACTTACACATTTTCCTAAATGAGGATTACAGTGCATGCTTACAGTGTACAGCATTCATTTAAAAGCTCAACCTAGACTTGGAGTCCAATAACAAGTGTACAGAAAAGTTGAAAAATAATTAAGCGCTGTGGTTATGAAATGATTTTAAATAGTCAAAGACAGCGCAGACAATTTTAGGAACAAATCAGCTTCCTTCATTGAAAAGCAGCAACTTCTAATCTTGTCAATTCTATTCTTAAGCAAGCTTTTGAAATGGTTATTTAAAATAGACAAGAATATAGATCTCACCATCTAAAGTACAATACAATTTCAATTCATTTAAAACCATGAAGAAAAAAAAAATGCTGACCATGAACTAACGCAAGGAAAAGAAGCCCACTGTAAGCCCACAGCAGTTTAATACTGTACCTTTGGTAAAATACTATGCACCAACAAACCTTAAAAGCATTAAATTTCAAGAGAAATGACCAAGTTTTTACTCTCTCCCATAAGTCCTACATTGCAGAATATGGGAATACATTCATTTTTACAAGTCATTACCTCTTTCTCCCTCCTTACAGATCTCCACAAAATCTCCTGACCAAAGAGCATGCCAACTTTTTTCCAAGCACATCCAATAGTCTAGGAAGAGATACTACTGCTTTCTGAAGCAAAAATCTCACTAATTAATATACTGAAGTCATCACCACTACAATTATATTAGTGTAATATATTGTCAGTTTTCCAATTCCTTATAAGTGGAATGCTGTTGGCAAGCTTGTTGAAGGCATAGGTTTTAGCTAGCACAAATACATTTTATTATTTTTACTGCTACACTGAGTCATCTCAAATCCATCTCCTCTCATAGAATCATAGAA
>WBNM01039217.1:7709-18903 GCA_013399055.1 Ramphastos sulfuratus | reverse complement strand
AGGCTGGATGTTAGGAGGAAGTTGTTGCCAGAGAGAGTGATTGGCATTGGAATGGGCTGCCCAGGGAGGTGGTGGAGTCCCAGTCCCTGGAGGTGTTGAAGCAAAGCCTGGCTGGGGCACTTAGTGCCATGGTCTGGTTGATTGGCTGGGGCTGGGTGCTAGGTTGAACTCTTGAAGGTCTTTTCCAACCTGCTTAATTCTGATTCTGATTCTAATAAGACAAAAAAAAAAAGAACCAAAATTACCCAGGTGAAATGACATCCTGAATTATTCAGCCTTGCACAGGAGATGGAAGCTGCTGAGGGCTTTCCTGCTTGCAGATAATGCTCTGTGATCAATAAATGAATCTTACCCTGGCCAGCCCCAGATACATTTGGCATGCATTATTAAAAAAGCTATAAAGCAGCCTGATTTTGTTATTGATGCAAGGTGATGACACAGCTCTGTGTGAAGCTGAGGAGCTCATACAGTACCAAGTCAGCATTTGGAGTCATGGTTGGTGTCTTGAAGGGCTGCACAAGACCAGATTGGTGTCTGCACCCTCAATCTATCTGAGTGAAGCCCTCCTTGCTCTTTGGAGGGGAGTGTGGGCTTGCAGGGGTACTAAACAGCTCTGAATATTCTGAGTTCTTGAGGAGTGCCTTCATAGCAACCATCCCTAAAAACACTCCTTCCACTGACAGGGAAAAGGAGAGGAGTCACAGAGTGTGATCACAGAAGCATTTAGGCTGGAGAAGACCTTTCAGGTCATTGAGGACAACCTTGCACAGAACTGGATGATCCCTGAGGTCCCTTCCAACCTTACCATTCTATGATTCTATGAAATTACCATGTGCTGACCCAGTGGCTTTCCTGTGGCTGCTTTCTCTCCAACAGTTTGATGTTGGCCAGCACCTCTGTCGTTGCCCAAATGCAAGAATATTTCCCTTCACCCATGGAAATTAGTATTTTTCTGCTTTAGCTTGCATAGCTTGTTCAGCTTTTTCTTCAGTACGAGCAGGGCTCACCTGGTGGCACCACCTTGTTTCCTTTTCAGTACTGGAGCAGATGGATGCCAATGGTCAGGGCTGGGCTGCACACTTGGTGAGTGGCAGATGACCTCTCTGAACCCCTCTGCCTTCCCACAGGGAAGAAGGGAGAGAGGCTGATGGGTGGGAAAGAAACTAACCCAGCTGGGGTGGAATGAAAAACAATGCCATGGGATAGAGACACAGAGACACAAACCAGCATGGAACCCAACCCTGATGGCAAGGATGGCACCACTGGCACCACTGATACTGGGGCCAGGCATTTGGCAAGGCCCAGACAGGATTCAGCAGCAAATGGGAACTGGATTCAGGAGCTGGATTCAGGAGCTGGATTGAGGAACAGAGGGATGGAGAAGACAGAAGGGACAGAGTCCTCCTGGGACAGCAGCCAGGGAAGAAGAGGTTTGACCCTGGGGATCTCTCAGCTTGCTCCTGAAGATGCCATCCAGGAGCTGCAATCCCTTGCTGGGCACTTGAGGCTCACCTGTGCTGCCTGCTCCTCCCCACAGCTGCCCCCTCTGCCTTCCTGCCCCCCAAGGTGTGGCAGAGCTGTGGCAGTGCCCTTGGTGTGCAGAGGAGCAAGTGCCAGGCAGAGCCTTTGTGCCCCCCAGCCCTTGGCAGGAGCTCTGCCATCAGCTTCTCCCTGCTAGCAGCAGCCCCTGGCTGTGCAAAGCTGCCCTGAGCTTGAGCAAGTGCCTGAGTGAGCAGAGCCTGAGCTGGGCAGTGCCAGCCCTGAGCAGGATTGGTTCTTTTCTACCACAACCCAGGACAATGAACTAGAGAAAAATCCTCTCTTTACTTTTCCATCAGCAAAACTCTGCTGTCCATCGTGGTGTGGTTCTTCATGTTTGTTCCTTCTCTCTCTCTCAGGGGGTTCCTCTGCAGCTCCCAATCCCATTAGAGCACTGCCAGCAGGTGAAGCAGAAAATGGGCTTTAGTGGAGGGGCATAGGTGGAGACTGTGTTACAACACTTCAGACATCAAAGGAGGGATGAGAGGGCAACATGGGTAAAAAGAGATTTAGTTACACCTCAGCTGCAAAGCATTCTGAGCCTGGGCAAAATCCACTCTGTCTGGGGCTCAGGCAGAAGGCTGATTTCTGCAGCTCTGCTGACCCCCTTCTGAGCCTGGCAGAGCAAGCTGATCACACCTGCAAAGTGCTCCCTTGCTCCTCTAAATGCTCTGAGCATTCTCTCTTAGGAGCCTTTATGAGTCCTCATCCCCTCAAAAATAAACTTCGTCTACATCTGCCTAACAGCAGTGCCTCACTCCACCCACTCCTGTCTTCTGCAACAGTGCAAAAGGTTCATGCTTGACCAACAAGAATCCACCACTCCTCTTCTAGGATGCCCAGAGGGGTGAGAGCTGCCCCATCCCAGGAAATATTCCACATCACATTGGATGTGGCTCTGAGCAACCTGCTCTAGTTGAAGATGTCCTTGCTCACTGCAGGCAGGTTGGAATTAAAGTCCACTTTCATCTCAACCACCCTGTGGCTCTAGAAAAGTCCTTTATAAACCAACCTACAGCAAGAGAGAAAGAGGATAAACACAAAGATGCTGCCAGGGCTGGAGCAGCTCTGCTGTGAGCACAGGCTGAGGGAGCTGGGGGGGTGCAGCCTGCAGAGGAGAAGGCTCCAGGGGGACCTCAGATCTGCTGCCAGTGCCTGAAGGGAGCCTGCAGGAAGGCTGCAGAGAGACTTTTGCTGAGGGGGTCTGAGGCAGGCCAAGGAGGAATGGTTTGGAGCTGAGGCAGAGCAGGGTTAGAGTGGAGCTGAGGAAGAAGTTGTTGAGTGTGAGGGTGCTGAGAGTGTGGCACAGGCTGCCCAGGGAGGCTGTGGCTGCCTCCTTGCTGGGTTGGATGAGGCTTTCAGCAGCTGAGTCTAGTTGGGAGATGTCCCTGGGCATGGAGGGGAGGTTGGAGCAGCTGAGCTCTGAGCTCCCTTCCAGCCTAAGCCAGTCTATGGTTCTATGAAATGAAGGCCACAGATGGTTCTGTTGGACTCAATGATCTTGGAGACCTTTTCCAGCCCTGATGATTCTAAATGCAATTTAGAAAGGAGTAGTGAATGAGAATGGTGCAGGGTTACCTGCCAGGAACACTGTCAGCAGAAATCACAGAATCTGGTTGGATCCACATCCCTGGAGGTGCTGCAAAGCAGCAGAGATCACAGAATCACACAGACACACCCAGATTGACACAGCCCCTCAGGATCACCAACCTAGAACCCTACTCTACAAGATTCACCTTAAACCCTATCCCCAAGCACCACATCCAAACTGATGGAAGAAATGAAGCAGGGCTCACAGTTTTTTGTTTCATTTTTGTGCTGAGGATCTCCCTCTCTTCACCCTGTCAGGCTGGGAGGGCTCTGTGCAGTGAGGGTTTGCAAGGACCTGAATGTGCTGCTGCTCAGAGTGCTCCACTCACACTGCTCATCCTTCCCAACAGAACAATCCAGTCTCACTGAGTGCCAGTCCTGTTTCTTCAGCCATGATCAGGGAGCACTTGCAGTCACCTGGGGACTGAGCTGATAAATCCACTGTTCCAATTGGTAACCCTGAAACAGCTTTTAAAACATTGCAAGAAGCCCAATCCAGGATCTGAAGGGGGCCACAGGAAGGCTGGGGAGGGATCATTTACAAGACCTTGCAATGCCAGGACAAGGTGCAATGGGTTTGAAGTGGCAGAGGGGAGATTGAAAGTGGATGTTAGGAGGAAGTTGTGTGCAGTGAGGGTGGTGAGACACTGGCACAGGTTGCCCAGGGAGGTTGTGGATCAAAGATCCCATTCTGTGCTTCTGTGCTCCACAACCTCCCTGGAGGGGTTCAGGACCAGGTTGGATGAGGCCTTGAGTGACCTGGGCTAGGGTGAGGTGTCCCTGCCTGTGGCAGGGGGTTGGAACGAGATGATCCTTGAGGTCCCTTCCAACCTTCCCATTCTATGATTGTATGAAATTAGAGGAGCTCAATGCCTTTTCCTGAGCACTTCAGCCACCCTTTCTGGGGAGTTAGCACTGATCAGCACTAAGGAGACTGGTGGGGAGTGGGAAAAACCAGGACAAGGCAAGGTAAGGCTTGGATGAAGGAAGAGCAAGTTTGGGTTTGGTGTGATATGAGCTCAGAGGCAAGTTGTTCTTCAGCATGAGAAATAAAGCCCTGAAGCTGCTGAAGCCTGCACAGCCCCAACTCTTTCAGTCTGTCCTCACAGCAGAGCAGCTCCAGCCCTCTGAGCATCCTCGTGGCCCTTCTCTGGACACACTCCAGCATCTCCACATCCCTCTTGTCCCAGAGGCTCCAGAACTGGATGCAGTACTCCAGGTGAGGTCTCACCAGAGTGGAGCAGAGGGGGAGAATCTCCTCCCTGGCCCTGCTGCCCACACTGCTCCTGATGCTGCTTGGGGTACATCTTAGCTGGCACTGCTTGATTTTGGTTTTCCTTTGTTTTGCTGTGTTGGGTGGATGCTCTGTGCAATATTTCTGTCCTGCTCTGTTCTTAGTTCCAGAATATGGTTCCAGGCCTTTATGTTCTAATGGAGACATCCAGCTAAGTTGTGTTCCTCAACAGCTGTGCCTGTCTTTTGGTCTCATGGGCTTGGCTTTTTATCTGAGCCCCATGCTTGGATTGCTTTTTGATCGAGGTCCAAGGCTCCTGTGCTGCCCTTGACAGCTTCCAATAAGCCCCCTGTTTGGATTCAGGGATGCCACAGCTCTAAAATCTGGCTCAGGATAATTTTCCATGGCAGTAAACAAAATGAAAATCCAGAAATCAAAAAGACTTTTTATAGGCAGAGGTTGTTGCCCCTTGTGCTCTTTTTATGTCTTTTCTATTCTCAGGCCATTTGCAGAGCTCAGCTTTCCCCCCTCTCCCCTCCCCTTTACATTGTACTACAGCCCAGTCTCATTTCAGTACAGGAACTACCTCCTCACTCATTCAGCCATGAAAGGATTGCTGTTACAAATGGATCTCTCTATAAACACCATCCCATGTAGCCAGCTCTGGATCACATCAAAACAATCTGCTCAAAGGCAGCCCTTGCAATGCTGCCTAACCTTTTGTTTCTTCTCTGCTGTCAGAAGCTCTTCTGCTGCTGAAGTGTCTCAATAAGAAGTCCTTCTCAATCCTTGCATCTTAGGCAGCTTTAGAAGCCCTTCTCCAGCCTCACATCTTGCACCTCTCTCTATCTTTTGTTCCCAGTGCATATAGTTTGCAACTTCAGCTGCTTCTGGTGTCTGCTTTCATATAGATAATCACTACTGCAGACTTAAAGTGTTTCACAGGGACATCTATGCTCTATATAAATCTTCCTTTCCTTCCTTTCCACACAGCCTCCCCAGCCATTCTCTTCATGGCAGCTGGCTGAAGGGAAGCAGTCAAAGAGTTGTGGTCAATGGGATGGAGTCTAGTTGGAGCCTGTACTAGTGGAGTCCCACAGGAGTCAGTACTGGGACCAGTTCTGTTCAATATATTCATTCACCAATGACCTGGCTGAGGGCACAGAGTGCACTGGCAGCAAGTCTGATGGTGGCATCAAACTGGGTGGAGTGGTTGAGACACACCAGAGGCTGTGCTGCCATTGAGCAGGACTGGGACAGGCTGAGGGTTGGGCAGGGAGAAATTGAATGACCTTCAACAATGGCAAGGGGAGAGTCTGGCACCTGGGAAAGAACAACCCCAGGGAGCAGTATGGGTTGGGAACTGTTCTGCTGGAGAGCAGTGAAGGGGAAAAGGATTTGGGGGTCCTAGTGGATGGGAGGGTGCCCATGAGCCAGCAATGTGCTNTGGATGAGCTTTTGAGGTCCCTTCCAGCCCCTGACATTCTGTGACTCTGTGATTCATTCCTTTTGCTGGCTGCTTATATCTTCTGCTCCCTCCAGGAACATGCCATATTTCTCCTTGGAGCATTTCAGTAGCTGTTCACAGCTCCTCTCTGCCTGACCCCCTGACCTGCTTTTGATTCAATCACAGAATCACAGAATGGGAAGGTTAGAAGGGACCTCAAGGATCATCCAGTTCCAACCCCCTGCCATAGGCAGGGACACCTCCCACTAGCACAGGTCACTCAAGGCCTCCTCCAACCTGGCCTTGAACACCTCCAGGGAGGGAGCAGCCACAACCTCCCTGGGCAACCTGTGCCAGTGTCTCACCACCCTCACTGCAAACAACTTCCTCCTAACATCCACTTTCAATCTCCCCTCTGCCACTTCAAACCCATTGCCTGGCATCACAAGCCCTTGTCAGTAGTCCCTCCCCAGCCCTCCTGTCGATACTGGAAGCAGACACTGGTGGGGTTATTGCATTAGTGACTGGCAAGTACCCTCTGGCTTTCCAGAGGGAGATGCTACTGCTGGCAATCAATGAATCACAGCCTCACAGCCACAGCCAGGCTGGCACAGCCCCTCAGGGTCACCAAGCACAACCTAGAACCCTACTCTGCAAGATTCACCTTAAACCATAGCCCCAAGCACCACATCCACACCACCCTGAAACACAGCCAGGCTGGGGGACTCCACCACCTCCCTGGGCAGTTCATGCCAGTCCCTGACCACTCTCTCCAGGAAAAAACTTTTCCTTACTGTCCAATCTAAACCTCCCCAGCCTCAGCTTGAGGCCATTCCCCCTTGTTCTGTCTCCAGTTCCCTGTGAGCGGAGCCCAGCAGCAGCCTCTCCACAATGTCCCTTCAGGTAGCTGCAGACAGCAATGAGCTCTGTCCTCAGCCTCCTCTTCCTCACACTAACCATCCCCAGCTCCCTCAGTTCAGACAATTGCTGTTCAGACAATGAATATCTTCTGCATGTGCCAGAAAACACAAATGTGTTCTGTTCACCATTTCTGCAACTCTCCATTCTCCTTTTGCCAGTCTGGAGGGATTAACAAATTCACTTTTCACCCTACAGAGGTAAGAATTTCACCTTTGATATGCAAACAATTTAACAATCAGCATGACCTCATTAAAACAAAGTGGTTTTCCTCCTTTCCTGGCTCTTTAAAGAAACCAGTTAAGCAAAACTGTTAATAAAAGTATGGCTCCTGGATGGTTACACAGGTAAATAAGTAACTTGGTATAGGAGGGGCCAGAGAAGGTCACAAAGATGCTGCCAGGGCTGGAGCAGCTCTGCTGTGAGCACAGGCTGAGGGAGCTGGGGGGGTGCAGCCTGCAGAGGAGAAGGCTCCAGGGGGACCTCAGAGCTGCCTGCCAGTGCCTGAAGGGAGCCTGCAGGAAGGCTGCAGAGAGACTTTTGCTGAGGGGGTCTGGAGACAGGCCAAGGGGGAATGGTTTGGAGCTGAGGGAGAGAAGGGTTAGAGTGGAGCTGAGGAAGAAGTTGTTGAGTGTGAGGGTGCTGAGAGTGTGGCACAGGCTGCCCAGGGAGGCACAGGATCCAATGAGAGTAAACCTGCCAGAGTCCAAACTGACTGCAGACATGGCTGCCATGGGCACAGAGCGTGGGGCAGCACAGGGCACAGAGTGTGGGAGAGCACAGAGCGTGGGGCAGCACAGGGCACAGAGCGAGGGGCAGCACAGGGCACAGTGTGGGGCAGCACAGGGCACAGTGTGGGGCAGCACAGGGCACAGAGCGAGGGGCAGCACAGGGCACACTGTGTGGCAGCACAGGGCACAGTGTGGGGCAGCACAGGGCACAGAGCGAGGGGCAGCACAGGGCACAGCCAGGCTGCTCAGCAGTGTGCCCACCAACAGCAGCAGTTTGCAGCAGAGGCAGCTCCCTGCAGCAGGCAGTCAGGATGTGGTGGTCCCAAAGCAGGGACTGGTCTTTATCCTCACCCTGCTGCCAGATGCACCTCAAGGTCTGACTCCAGGTCCAACTCAAGGTCCCCCTCAAGGTCCAGCTCAAGGTCTGAGTCCAAGTCCCAGTCAAGGTCCCACACTGTGCCCAGTTGCTATATCTTTATGCTGGAGCCATTTGCTCTCCCCCGTTCAAGCCCGCGGGGGTGGGGTAAGGAACTTTGCACCTACTTCTTCCCACATTCCAAACCCCTGGAGCCAGAGGGGGGAGGAGCAAAACAGTTTTGCACCACATTCAAAGCTGCGGTGGGGCAGGGACTTGGCTGTGCCCTGCCACAGGACCTCGGATAGTTCCAAATCCATTTCTAGTCTCCTGGAAGTGTTTCCAGTACCGTTGTGATCCCAAGACTTTTCCTGCCCATCGTGTGGAGGTTGGAGCAGGTCATCTCTGAGAGCCCTTTCAGCCTGAGCCAGCCCAGGATTCTGTGGTCTTAGACCAAAACCTTTTCTATGAGCAGTTTTTCAAGTTTCTTAACTGCAAAATATATCTTTTTAAATGTATTTGTTTTTTTCTCTTGGTTAATAACTAAGGCAGAAAGGTGAAACAGCAAAGAAGGTAAATATTTGTGCAGTGCTGAACTGCTTCACTCTGGGCTTTTTAAGGCAACATTTTTACGCTGATTTGATTGCTCTTAAAGGAAGATTTATAAACCTTTCTTGTCTTCAAGCCTTTTGTAGTGCAGAAATCCTTTTGTCAGCTGACTCCTCTACGGACACAGAGACAAGGCACAAAGCAACAGACACAAGGCACAACAAACAGACAGAAGGAAGATCTGAAGCTGCATAATCCGATGCAGTTTTGACACAGTGGAAGCAGTTTCTCTTTGCAGATGTTCTAAGTAGGTCTCATCTCCCAAGTAACAAGTGATAGGATAAGAGGAAACAGCCTCATGTTGCCCCAGGGGAGGTTTAGGTTGGACATGAGGAAGAATTATTTTGCCAAAAGGGTTGTCACACCCTGGAGCAGGCTGCCCAGGGAAGTGGTGGATGGTGAGATTGCACCTGGAGTACTGTGTCAAGGTCTGGAGCCCTCAGCACAGGAAGGGCATGGAGCTGATGGAGAGAGTCCAGAGATCAGGAGCTGATGGAGAGAGTCCAGAGATCAGGAGCTTGGAGCAGCTCTGATACCAGGACAGGCTGAGGGAACTGGGGGTGTGCACCCTGGAGAGAAGACTCTGGAGAGACCTAATAATGCCCTTCCAGTACCTGAAGGGGCTACAAGCAGGCTGCAGAGAGACTGCNTATCCCTGGAGATATTGCAGGTGAGGCTGGAGAGGGCTGTGAGCAACCCCCTGCTGAGTGCAGGGGGCTGGGCTGGATGAGCTTTGGAGGTCCCTTCCAACCCAGAGCATTCTGTGACTCTATGATCCTATGTAGATGTGGTTCTGAGGGCCATGGTTTAGTGGTGACCTGGCAGTGCTGGGTTGATGGTTGGACTGGATGATCTTTGATGATTGCTACCAACAGTCTCAATATTGGTTTTCCTTTGATGGAAACCTGCTGGTCTGTACAGGAGAGCCTGGCAGGGCAGCTGAGGCACAGACCAGGTGTCCAGCTTCACATCTCAGAGAAGTTAAGCTTGGATATTACTTACATCTTCTTGCTGGAAAGGGTTGTCCAATGCTGGCACAGGCTGCTCAGGGAAGTGGTGGAGTCCCCAGCCCTGGAGGCTTTCATCAGCCATATAGGTGTGGTGGTTTAGCAGTCAGTTAGTGGCTGGAATTGACAATCTCAAAGGTCTCTTTCAAGCAAACTGTTCCATGATTCTATGATCTTAAAGGCTTCCTCCAACCAGAAAAACTCTATGTATCACATAGAACATCTCTTTTGTCTGGAAACCAACAGATGGTCAGTCAGGTAGCTGATCTCCAAGCTCTGAGAACTCCTCCCACCCACTGCTTAAGAACTTCTTTCCTGTAATTCTGCTTATAATTGCCTAAAAATCTCAGGTTGACAGGATGTTAGGGGTTAGGAGAGACCCACAGAGCTCATCCAGTCCAACCCCCTGCCAGAGCAGGACCAGACAATCCAGCTCAGGGCACATAGAACACATCCAGACAGGCCTGGAAAGGCTCCAGAGAAGGAGACTCCACAGCCTCTCTGGGCAGCCTGTGCCAGGGCTCTGGGACCCTTCCAGTCAAGAAGTTCCCCTTGTGTTGAGCTGGAACCTCCTGTGCTGCAGCTTCCATCCATTGCTCCTTGTCCTATCCAAGGCAGCAGTGAGCAGAGCCTGTCCCCCCCTCCTGACCCCCAGCCCTCAGATAGTTATAAACATTGATTAAATCTCCTCTCAGTCTTCTCTTCTCCAGACTAAGCAGTTCCAGGTCCCTCAGCCTCTCCTCACCAGGCAGTGCTCAGTCCCCTCAGCATCCTTGTAGCCCTCCCTTGGACTCTCTCCAGCAGATCCCTGTCCCTCTGAAGCTGGGGAGCCCAAATGTGAAGGCAGCACTCAATCCCTGGAATTACCACCTCCTGGACATACAAATTAGTAACTAACCACAAACAATTCCTTTACCTCAGATGCAAATCTCAGTGAAAAACCCCAAGACAGAAAACAAAATAAAGCTGCTCAGGGCACTCCAGAGCCTTTCTTCAGCTGTCCAGCAGCACTGCTGCTCCCTTCTGACATTCTCCTCATTGCTGTAATTGGTTGAAGCCCCAAACTGCAGTGTTACTGCATGGGAAAAGTCTGAGGAATTTGTCCCAGGTGTCACCCTTGCAAGAAGTTTTGGCTTGGCAGTCTCAGCATTTTCTGACTGAAGTGGCTGGCAGAAACAACAGAGCTCCAGCCACCAGATTTGTGGATGTTTCCCCTCAGTATCAAGCCAGAAGGGAAGAAAATCATGACTTAGAGATCTGTGCTGGAGACAGGAGCTCTCAAGCACTCCCTGAGGACACAGTTGTTCTACACCACTGTAGGACTCATCCACAAGCCAGAGTACACAAACTGTTCCATGATTCTACATTTTGCCTCTCATCTGAAGAACCCAATAATAATGAAATTTGTCTTGCTAAAACTAATTGCCTTTTTTTTTTTTTTTTTTTCCTACTGATTATTGACCTGGGAGCTTAAATCATTCATGAGCTAAATGAGCAAATCCTTTTCATACAATCCAAGAATGGTTTTGGTTGAAAAAGTGCTTTAAGATCACAGAAAGTATCCTGTTGGCAGAGCCCTCCAAGCTCATCCAGTCCAAGCCTCCACCCAGCACTGCAGGGTCAGCACCAAACCATGGCCCTAGGCACAGCTCCAGACTAAGCAGCCCCAGGTCCCTCAGCCTCTCCTCACCAGGCAGTGCTCAGTCCCCTCAGCATCCTCATAGCTCCCCCTTAGACCCTCTCCAGCAGATCCCTGTCCTTGAA